>VCRD01000280.1:273269-347044 GCA_006783055.1 Trinorchestia longiramus
CAGCACAGTACAGTACAGCAGAGCACAGCACAGTACAGTACAGCAGAGCACAGCACAGTACAGTACAACAGAGCACAGCACAGCACAGTACAGCAGAGCACAGCACAGTACAGCAGCAGGTGGAGCACCTACAGCACAGCCGTCACTAGATGACCACGTGTTCAGCAGCACGAGGCTTCAGTAAACACCTGCTGACAAGAGAACTTCCCGGCCTTGTTATACAGCATCAGTCCACGCATTCTAAATAAATTTTACTGAAGAGTCCTCTAAACAAACAGCTGTACACTTGTGCTTAATATAAGAGAACGGTTCTCTTTCAAGAAAATAAACAGATTTCCCCCACAAAAAACGAAAATTTTTGAGATACTACTATTCTTCATACAAACCTCTTTCTTTAGTACGGATTTTTCAAAAACGAAGTTACCTCGTATGTTTTCTCGAATCGCCCCTTGAAACACATAACACGCATACGATCAATTTCACGTATAGGACACGCCAGTTGTTTAGAGATGAAGATATCACGCGATCACTACAACTTGTCAGGATCACAAGCACAGCAAAGCCCTCATTCACAGACAGGCTGTCACGCGAGGAAATATAGAGCCATTAACTGAAAGTTCGACATTTATAATCGCAGATTTAAGAAAGAACTTAGCAAGCATACACGTTGATGCTACGAGAATGGGAACGAGGATGTGAAGGCCCGAATGGGAGCTGCAGAGCGCAAGACCAGCAATTTAGGTAGAAGGGCAAGCAGCCTCGGGACAGGAAGGTACCGGCTGAGCCTCAGCTCAATGAAGGAGGGTAACATTGGCGAGCGGTAAAGGTTTGCGGAGGGAGAAAGAGGAGTAGGTAGGACTTGAGTAGGGTTAGGGGTAGAAGACAAGGGGGAGGAGGAAGACTCTTTAGTCTGGTCGCCATGACAACAGCGCCTAGCGGTACATGCAACTTCTACAGTATAGACGCTAGCGCTAGACCACCACTGCCTCACTCCAAACACCAGAGTCTAAATTCACGGATTGCTTCTTGAAATTGGCTTCTTCTCGAGCAATTTGCCTCCATGAACTATTTTCTTTATTTAGCTCCGCTGAGTACAGTAGAGTGATATCAATATGAAAGCCAAATAGACTAACGTTTCTGTCAAATGAACTTTTAAATCAAAAATTGCGCCTAGGAAGAACAATATCAACTCATTAATGCAAGTACCTAGAAAAAAGAATGCAGGACAAGTTGGTATAATGGAATAATTTAAAAGTGACGAAACTTTCTCTAACGTAAAAGCTTCTCTGTTTTACGCTACAGTTTGAGGGCAAACTCCAACGCAACAGTTTTAACACTTTTGAATTATTTTACAATACAAACTCTTCATCCATTTCTCTGAACATTAAGTTCATGCGTAAGGAGCCCAACACACGGCCTGCGTTCTGGAAAATGAGTTTCAACTAACTCAACAAGGTTTCCAAGAACAGGCATGACAAAACTGATATTCTGAAGGGTTTACAAGAATTTATTTCCTACTTTGGACAACAAGCAATGTAAGTTTCTATGCCCCAAGAAAGAGACAGATCATAATTGAGGTGCATCAGAGGTCACTTCATCAATATTTTCTCGGAGCATTTTTCGGCTAATCTATTTTGAACCATGTACGCACATACTTGCCTGTCCAGAATTGTTCATAGGCTGCAAATTTTCACCAGCTGTATTTCAATGCCAGTTAAAAACAAGTCACTCTAAGATATTCAGGATGCATAGCGCTCTGAAGTTACTCCACTTGAACAGATAATGCGGCACTGACTGCGTACATCTTACTACTCATCTCAAGTAACAATATTGGTGAAAAATTGGCCAGCAGGTTATACAAGGTAGGTGACCACTGAAGATTTCTCAACAGAGATGATGTCAATTTCCTCACTATTCAGCTAAAAAATGAAACGATTTCATGATCAGGATGCCAAAAATACGCATCAATGTACATATATGATAGACGGTGTATCTCTATCTCTGTCTCTGTGTGTTCGTCCCATAACTTTCTATCTATTACTGAAGAAAAATTATTGAACTGAAATCACAACAGGTATGCTCGGCGTGGATACCGAAGACGCCAGATTACTGTAAAATACGCTATTTTTCTCGTTATTGGTATTCTTCTCCTACACGGCCATGCTATCGATAAAATACAAATGGAAGTTGTATAGATATTCATGAAAAATATCCATTTAAAGCAATACTTCGTCGTAAATCTTCAATACGCTCGTCTACATAGTAATTTCAAAGTATTCAAATCCAAGAAAACTTATAGCGCAATAATAAATCGATAAATCCGTAAATTTTTTACTTTGAAACCGTGAAATTTCTACGGCAACTATTTAGTTCCTTCAGAAACAAGACTATAAGGGCGCCGCGATACACCCGATATATAGTTATGAGGAACAAATAACAAAATAAGCCCATTGGATCTGTTTCAATTTGACCTCCTCATAAAATCTCGAGCCACAGATGAGCGAGCTTCAAGCAGCATGAAATCGATAAATTGGGGTTTGTTCAATCAGCACACAACCCAGTGTAATCTCCACAGGAACTCGGTCGATAGATTCATCCATGGCTTTGTTCGCCATACGGCCAGATGCGACCCACGCCTTTGTTGCTGCACCAGCACCGAACGCGGCTAGGCTAAATTTTCGTTTTCTTGTTATGTTTCATGCCATCACATCAAGGCAAAACTTGGGATTTGTCTCGTAAGATCAAACAGTACGTTGATCAATACTGCTCGCATACTGTTCAACATAAAAAGCTGTTATCTATATTGAAATTATCAGTAAAGAAGAGATGGAAGCAGAAGTTTAAAGATAAAGTTAAAACAGAAGTTTCTTTACGAAACAATTTTAAAACATCGAACTCCGGTCATACGCCGAAGTCCTGCTGCGTAAAACATAATCGTGAAGCCAAAACTGAATAGGATAAAATGAAAAATTCAGCCAGACTATGAAGTGACTGTGTCCTGTGCGTCAGTTACTATCAAGTCAACAAAATCTTGCAACTGAGGCTACACAAGAAGCTGTGTAATGCGGAGGGAGGCGCGTGTAAAGGGTGATCAATATTCGAGAAAATATAGCGCGAGACACGACCATGGTCGATAACAACAAAAGCCTGCCATCATACCGCAGCACCTACCCTGGTCGATACGTAGCGACACCCCGTGCAGGACACCGAAACCACCGCGCAGCTTGGGAGACGTGAAGGTACACTACATCCCCAAAACTGAAATCGACTTTTCATCGCTGAAACCTACATTTTTCGTCTAAAACATTAGAAATAAGAAACGAAATAAGTGAACTTGAGTTGAAGTAATTTTTCTCAATAATTCCCCGTCAACTTAAGCTGAATATAAAAGTATTTATTACACAACTGAGCCACACTTTGAAGTCGTTTCTTTTCACAAGGAATTTAAAGGAGGAGCATTTAAAAAAAATGCTTCTTTGTAACGACTTGCATGACTGTAAAACTTTTTGAGCGAGCATGTTAGTCCACACAGTGGTGTAGAGTTGCTGGCACGACATGAAGCAGTGGAGACACTTCTCTAGAGCTTCAAGTTACTCGTGTGCTTATGACATCTGCGGCAGCAGCGCAGCTCGGGGTCTTCCCAATCTGCTAATGCAAGTTTCGTCTCAGGCACGCATCTCCTAAGCCATCCACGCCACGACGCTCAGGTCTTACTCATGTATTCCCATCGCCCTGGCAGCACTCCTTTGTCTTCTTTTATTCCTTCAAATATCATGCCACCAATTTCTCAATTCAGCATGAAAGTACCATTCTAGTATCAACATTTTTTTCATGCATAGCTCACTTTGGTTCCAGTTAAATTGATAAAACAGTTCGTCTTTTGTGTATTACTTGTTTTACAGAAATAAC
Organism: Trinorchestia longiramus; assembly: GCA_006783055.1. Lineage (NCBI taxonomy): Eukaryota > Metazoa > Arthropoda > Malacostraca > Amphipoda > Talitridae > Trinorchestia > Trinorchestia longiramus. The sequence goes on from VCRD01000280.1 coordinate 277,179, forward strand.
AGATCACCCTAAGCAGAATTGCCCGAGTTTTATCCGCGCATACATCAAGTGAACTTCAAACGAAGATAATACTGACGCTACTTACATACTTAAAATATAAAACTGTAGGTAATTCTTGATTGTTTATCCATGTTTACGAACGAGTCTAACTGGATGGTTCGGTGGTGATTTTCAGCAGCGATTTAATCGAGAATTATGCAAATTAAGGATGTTTCCACACACGAGAACGAACTTAAGGTGTGGTTCTGTGAATTCTACGTTATTGCATAGTGGATTTATGACAGACTTACCTGTACCCAGTGAAATCATTGACTGACATCACAGCACGGAACAGCAGCTAAAAAACAATGACACGCAATAATTAAATGCTTAACCATGTAAAAACGCACCTGTCACTTTATCCTTGATTAGTTTGCAGGATTCGAGCTCGCCTATGGAAGAGAAGAGAGACCTGATCTCCTCCTGAGTCATGCTCTGAGGGAGGTAGTTCACGATGAGGTTAGTTTTGCTTTCTTCCACCATGCCGGATTGCGAGGAGTTAGATGATGCGGTGCCGTTCTGTGCCGGAGCGCAACTGTCCATACCATTCATCATTCCGGACATCCACGATTCCACGCTCACTTTGAAGCTGAAAAAACACAAAAACAAAAACACGTTACAAAAACTTGGACGTACAATTTAGAGACAATGAGATTAAGGTGAAACGGTTGACTGCATTGCATGAAATTTTTACTGAATAATGCCGTTGCTGGGATGAAAATACGATCAAAGGAATATCATTGGAGATAAATTGAATACAAATGAAAACAAATTTTGACTGTCACCGAAATGCATGCTTTTTTTTCGCGCGATCTTGAGGAGTTTCTGAATTACCGTCCTAAGTACTGCAGGAGAAATATGAAGGATCAGGAGGAGTTGAAGGACAAGTGAAGCAAATCCAGCATTAGTGTATTAATGAAGAGCTGATGCCGTTTACGCAACAAAAACTTTAAGGGCCAAAATTTTACTCAAATGAGAAGCTGAAACTTAAGAGTACACGAGCAGCAGAATATTTTGCCATTTGATTAAATCAAAACGTAAAACAACACACCAACCTCACATTAAATAAATTGCAAAAGCACGAAAGGATTTCGCAGGGAAAATAGAACAAAAATATAAGAAATAGTTCATGATTTAGGAAGAATGACGAGAAAATCCTAGCAAGACGAAATGATCGTTAGTGTAAATCATCGCTTACTAGTAGGAAAAAATATCGGAAAATGACGATATTGGAAAAGAGATAAATTACGCACGTCTCTCTTTCCATGGTACACTGAGACAGTACGCGTTGAGTTATGGACCAATTGACGCAAGAGAAAACAAACGTGCCAAAATAAAATTAGAAGTGCATCACAAGCATAGCAAATATTTTTTGTAGACCCGGCGAGTGAGCCTCAACTGCCGACATTGTGGCATCAATTTGAAGCTAGCGGTACCAGGTGTGCTAGCGTGCACGTGTAGCTCTGGAGGCCGAGCAGGTGCGTCAGTGAACAAGTGTGAGGCGTGCACACACGTGCAGGCAGCAGCAACACTAGGACAAGTGTGAGGCGTGCACACACGTGCAGGCAGCAGCAACACTAGGACAAGTGTAGCTGTACATGACTGGAAGTCTTGACCCTCGCCAACTATTGTACTACTCAAGTTAGTTCACAATTAAATTTATCGACGTAACATTTTTACGAACGAATTCATTCTACATGAAGAGTGCTCGTATTTCTCGGTTTAGTGTGTGTGGTACGAAACTCAGGAAAACGATTCTTCAATTCACTGAAGAAAACAGTAGAATCATCTAAACAAACAAAAAGACTATCAAATATTTAACATAATTCCAAAAGAAAACGCGGAAAATTAAAATTTATGAGTTAACGAAATGTTGTAGTGAAAGAATTAATTAAAAACATCGCTTATCCACGAACACTGTCGTCTTAAGGAAGCAGAAACCACGTGAAGTTATTCAACTTAAGAAAAGATATTTTGTTACATGAGCAATATAACTAGACTGGACATAACTGATAGCGGGGGATGAGCGTCGTCACTTTATGATTGATCGAATCTTCTTTTATTGATCTTAAAAAAAATTCAGACATTCACTCAATTGTGCAAATATCACTTTCAATACAGGATAAAACAGTAGGAAGTGAACAATGGAAATGTATTATAGAATGAGCAATAAAATTCAAATTATTGGACCATCAAGTCAGTAATATTGATTAGTACACTCAAATACTTCAACTCATCTAGAATTCTTGAACAAATTAAAATCCTCTATCATTGAGCGAACAATGACAGACAAGCTGAAATGTAGAGCTGATGAGAGAGTGAGGTGGATGAAAAAGTCGTCAGTACAGCAGCAGGTGCACCCAACACTTGTGGCAGGTGTGAGCGGATAAAAGGAGCAGCACGCGACCAACATAACCTCAAGAAAGCGTCAACACCCTAGTTGTACCTCAAAGCGTAACTAAAATGAACTTCCGCTAAGTCGACACAATTTCCGGCCCTGAAACTAGCGTGAAAAATGCAAGAACAGGAGAAGCAAGGTATATAATTATAAAGCCGCATTTGAGTATGAGAGCCACGAAATAATAGAACTTGTGAACATCAAGTTCTGGTTTATAATTGTAATGACACGAGCCACAACTCCTCACGGCATTTCCCCTTAATACATTTCGGCCGATGCTGCTTTCCCAACTTCTTCAATTTTCCTTGCTTGGATTGGTCTTCAGTAGTGATTAATGGTTTTCTTAATTCACTTTCCATTCAATTCAAATAAAACTTACGAGAAAAATTTTGTTGTGACTTCACTTTCTCATAACTAAAACCGTTTGAATTGTAGAAAGAATTTTGCCAGACTTTTCGTAGCCACAAACGAGAAAGAAAAGGTTTTCCGTTCTTTTCTTTGTGTCGTGAAACACCGTTAAATCTCGTCGCAAGTTTTCTTTGGTTATTCCATGACGAGCAGCACGCAAGCCTTTCAAGATGCCTGGTACGTAACCTACATCATGCCCTCCCCGACTCCTAAATACTGCTACATTGAAATTTTACCTTCACAACCATCACAACAAATGCAACTACAACTATCAGCAATATGAGTGCATGTATGTACAACATCGACCAATATTCCTTGTTTAATAGTAAAACAAATATCGCATCTTGCAAGTACAACTCTCGTAGTTCGCAATTCAGGTTAAAATTTGATTTTTAACTCAATGTTATTCAGCCAAAAAATATGATCAAAGCAAATAAATACAGATATTTACTTGACGTGATGTTAAATAAGTGGAAAAAATTTAGCTGAGATCTCGTGATTTCATCGCCTTCATACTTTATTTTCTGTCATTTAATTGAGAAATAGAAGACAGCATGTTGTCTCAGGCCCTGACCGCTGCAGCTAACAAACACGGGTTCTCAGAGATGGACAGGTGCATCACAAATATCAACGGAAAAAAATTAAATGGGGAAAAATAAACATGGTCTAATTACAACTAACAGACATCACACGCTATGTGCAGCAGATCTATATTCGGCAACATTTACTGCCAAGGAAACATTAAGAGCACGACCCATGTCTCGTGAGGGGCTCAAGAAACCTAACCTATTCCTCACAGAGCTAACTTCGCAAAATATTGGAGAATTTCATCGCTGCACACTCAGCTCATCACTACTACACATTGAAAACTATGAGCCTTTTTGTACCATTCAATAACGCAGAAATTGTAAGATGATTGGAGGAAAATTTTCAAGCAAATATTAGGCATGAAATTAACAGAAAACTAATGATGCCGATATTCTCCTTGAAATAGCACAAACCTGACAGCTTTGAATGTTTCCATATGTTCTATAATTTCTCATTGCTCTAACAATTTAGCTTTTTAAATAAAAGAAATTAGTTCCAGTTAAGCAGACAATGTCACAGAGACTTTAAAAATAATCTTTTACGTTGGGTTAACTGTTACTTATCGCTCCGACACCCGAAGGCGATTCTCTAACATGGTACTTAAAACAAGATCGTAACCAGAGTGTCCTCACATTACTTGGTCAACAAACCAAATTTTTCTCTATCATGATTTGTCTTGTCTAGTTTTTGCCAGCGCTCTCACTCAAGATTCCACGGTGTAAGTGATCTAAAAAAAACAATACATTTTACAGCATCAGTTTTATTTGATTGAACGAGCTAGCATTGAGAGCATGCAACACTTGATGTTTAAAGGGCTGACAAGCTTATGAAGACTTGTCATAAAACACGTTTGTGGTTTCTCGAGGTTTCACCCAACCTTGCAAATACTGGAGAACTTAGCTTTGAAAGTCGCATTACGTAATACATCCGTATATAAATAAATACAACGCATGTAGCATCAAATCTTATTTCTCTGTTTCACGTTGTGAATGAATTGTCATCTATGAAGACGCTGACGTGATGCAAATAGATGGAAGAGCGAAACCTCACAAAAAGGAAATCATGCAATTGGCTTTATTAAGGACTTTCAATGGGGAACGTATTTATAACAGTTTCTCAAACAGTTGAAAGCACTCAACGAAGAAGCTCTAGGAGTATTCCGTAGCTCGACTTTTGACCCGGGACTTTTTCCCGTATCCAGGGTCTATCCATCAAAGTGTCCGTCGCTTGATAGAACCGTCCATTACAGAGGCTATCCTAAGGTCTACGAAGATCAAAGCTTGTTCTAATGGACTGATTGACAAGGCGTGACAATAGAGGCACACAGCCATTCAAGTCCACAAAGAACGAAGCTACGTTAGGACGATATATTTTTGCCACTGCATTTACATTCTCGAACTCAATGGCATTTCGAACGAGTAAACGAGATACAGAACAAAAACTAAAAATGGACGTAGTTAGCAAGTAGATTGAACAGAACTCATGGATGACGTCAGAAGAAAAACATGCTTAAAAAACTGTTAAAAAGGTTTTAAAAAAATAAAATGCGTGGCTCTCTCAAATAGATCTATAACCAGAACTAAAGCTGACAACAAAAATAAGCATCATTACAAATAAGAAGAGAGGAACGAGCTGCTCAGCCTATTAAAACTAAACATTTATTCTACGTTAGATTATTTACTGATGTGAAGTGTAGAGAACTAAGACGATATTCGTATCATTAATTTCAGCCTACCTCTTACTTTTGACAATCTCTAATTTTACGAGTTTTCACAACTCTGAGATGCGGGCGTCTTCTGGAAAAACATGACACCAGTATTCCATTAAACTTCACACTCTCCACAAGAATAATATCCTGGACTTATCAGCGCTAAATGACCAGTCATCTAACATAAAATGCACCTATGTTTCAATAATAAATAGTCTTAAGTACAAACGTACGTACAAACACGGCATCAGTAAATCTGGACAGATACACGTGTGATCGAAGTCTTACTGACGTCTTAATGTGTCCAGTTTGCTTGTTCAAATGAAAATGAATTCAATCAGTCACAGAAATAAAAACTGACAAGTGTAATGCTCAACAAAATGAGAAAGTGATAAATCTGAGTGCATTGATAGTGAAAACGGAAACGGAAGCTACGTGTTTTGTTTTGTTAATGAATTAATTTTCCAATTTTTACTCACAAGCTTACAATTGCGGTGTGGGGGCATTTGTGAGCCCAGCAAGCTGTGTGTGACTACTCTACAGGACTTCGAAACACCATCATTACGGCTCTCTGCAAACACAATTGAAACACGCAAAACAATCACGAACAAAATTTTGTCTAGGAACAAGTGCGACTTAAGATACGTATAAAACTCTATTGCATGCATTAAGAATAATGCTTTAGAGATGACGGGCTCGAAGCGTTGTCACAATGTGAACTGCTTCATCTTCGAGTGCCCAGACGAGACAAAATGATCCGTAGAATTAGTACAATATTTGCTCGATTGAGCATTTTGCAAGTGCTGACTAGTTAGTTTGTTATTTCAACCACAATTGCAAAATGAACTGAACGGTCCTCAAAAATTTACTGAGCGAAAACTCTCAGAATTAAAAATCTATGTATGAATGACAATGACAAACATGTAAAACGAAAGCAATGGAGTTTTGTGCATTTGTGTCATGAACAGGAACAAGACCGTCTGCAATTTCATTAGTTGCAAGCGCAGCACTAAAATCAACCCTGACGTTACCGTCCACATAAGAACGCACTCAAAACATTAAAATTATTCACGTTGAACTATTGGTACTAAAAATTGTGTTTTTGCAAGAAATAGCCCGTACATTTGGATATACTAAAACTAAACATCTTTAATTGCGACCTTGCTAGTTTATTTCAATCCTTGCGCGGTATGAAGGAATGAGTGTCATTCGTACCCCTCTTTCATCTTATTTTCTACTTAAACTGGGCAAGCAACAGTAAAAAAGGGGAAATACATGACATGAAAACTTGAATTTAATGAATCTGCTGCTGACATGCGTGCTAGCCTTGACAACGAAATTGACGCAACACAGTCGTAGTCACTGGCCTACCAAACTCCAGTCGAGACTTCCAGCAACATGTGTTTGTCCTGCATACAGGCAGGCTTGTCAGTGGTACACCAAAACATAGCAGCAGGCAGCAAGGAGAATGCGAATACCGCTCTGTATTCGTTGATATAGACTACTATTTGACACTGCATTCAATGTGAACTTTGTTAAATATTCATTGAATGGGATATAGTTTTGATACTATGGTTTTGAGCACTATCTGCCTTTACATTAATTTTAATAAGGACACGCGAGTGTCGCTATCAGCGTGAATGATTTCAGTATTAGCAGCTCATCTACATCGTCTGACATGCTCGATGCAACATCCTCGTGTGCTATCGCAACTTCCACTCATATCAACCTATTAGCATGTATATGTTCATGGTGGAAATAGGAACCATAGCAGTATGCATTCTTCTTATACTTATTAGCAATGACGTGTAAAGTACGAATAGCACTTTAAAGTTAGTTATAAGTGTATATGATCTTCCTACAAGAATTCTCTAAGCTATACTTCGCACGGTCACATTAACGTGAGAGACAGGCTTGGAGTACGATCATAATAGATCTCTACCTTCATCTTTCATCGATTATATGGACACACACACACACGTATTCCAGGCCTCGAGCGCGCCGCACACAGCCTCCTCCCACTGCTCTACCGTCCTCTAGTGTACGTGCTTCTCCACACTCACAGTAACTCACGTGACAACTTAAACCACTGAAAAAAATGTACTTCTAGCCCCTTATTATTCTTGATCGATGGGTTTATATTAGCAACAACAAAAACGTTTTACTTTTTCTGTCATGCAGACACTGACCCGCACTAATCTAGTAAAATTTCAATAGTCCAGTACCAAAAATATCTTTTATGCATGAAAAGAATGACGCCGGTCGTTTGTAGCGAGAAATTCAACGCATTGCATCTGCTGTAAACAATTTTCAAACTCTCTCTTTCCTGGAGAAAAAATTTATCCTACAGCATGACTAAAGTAATAGAAATAGAAAACGTGTAGATAACTAACATGGTTAAAAAACGGATGATCTGGAATAGCGAATTCGTATGCTTTCCCTTGACTCATGTTTCCGTTCATGGAAATAATTGTGCAAGTCCACAACTGTACACAATTAAGTCCTTCAAACCACTTAGTTGAGTTGAAAAGCATAGCGTCCACCACTGCCTACGAGCATCATCATGTCGACGGCATGGGACTTGAGTATCAAGCCAAGAATGGGCCAAAAAGCTCGTTCCTATTGCCTTATTCAATTCATTGCCTCAATAAAACTACTGGAACAACGAATGTAACTGAAGCATTAAAATGGAAATACCAAGCGAAGTCTGTACACTGACAGCTTGTAAGAAAGTTGAGATCGAGAGCAAGACAGTTCTTTTCCTAAACAAAAACATAATAAAGCGAGTGGCAGAGGTGGAAGGCAGCAAGTAAGATCGAATTTAAAAATTATTGTGAAGAATCCAAAGAAAAAAAATGGCAGTGTCAAGTGAAATATAATAAAGGCAAAATACGAAGAGCAACAGCAGCTCCCGACAACTCGAATGATAAATTAAACTTTAGCATTAATTCGGAGCCACAGGTGGAAGTAAACACAAAGACTCGTTTGCCATGATGGAATTCCAAGTTTGAAAGGTTTGTACGATAAAATAATCAACATAATAGAGTAACTAGAACAGGAAAGCGGTTCAGTTGGCCAGTGTCACAGCAGACCAATTTTAACGAAACAACTGAAATACATCTAAATAAAACACGCTGGGAAGCAAATGAAAAATTGATGAGTTCAAAAGAGTTCGCAAGTGTGGATTTAAACATCACCTGCTTGATGACGAAGCTGCTGTTGCTGCTGGAACTGCAGTATTGCCTGGACCCTCCATGCTTTTACGTTATATATTCAAGACACAAACACGCTAACTATGTACTTCAAACTTCCAATGACACGGACTTATTCAAATAATTGAGACTTTCAACTCAAAACGTGTAGGGCGCTCCCGTTTGTATGTACGAAAAAGGAATTATCGCATAACACGCCTAAGTGACGCTTACGATGAATTCGGCTGCGAATATTATTGAATGAAAGCTTTAACTCAATAGATCTGATTGAAAAATAGAAGCAGTTCGGTAAATATCATTGCAAAACAAAACCGGTCAAAATGACGGGGGGAAAAACAAACCCGCAAGCTCCAAGGTTGAGTGAGGAGTTATGAGGCGGACAGGTAGTATGGAAATAGTGTGGATAATTGTCAGGATAGGTTCTGGTTTGAAGCGTGAGTATGACCTCAGTGAATAGTAGTAACCAAAATGGGCACTTGTGAACAATAAAGTTACAGGAAGCTGGGCTCATAAACACTGTTACTAGGCACAAGACTGCCTATACGTGCAAATGAAAGAAAGCCTCGTTTCCTAGTAAGCGGCAGTACATATAACAGGTAAAATAAGTAGAACAATAGGCGCTCAAAACTAAAACTTGCTCAAAAAAAATCATACTCCATGAAAAGCAGAACACGTGATTCTTAGGAAGGATTCTATGCCTCATAATGTGATGCAAAAATTTACTCATTTCATGACTATTATACAAGAGATTTATTCAGAAACATGAAAGGAAAAGTCACAAACTTGGAGACCTGTACACAAGTAGCAAGAATATTTTACATGAACTGGAATAAACTGTACAAAGAACATTAACGCGGTAAACTCATGTACTCCACTGAACATGGCGAGTTTGTTTTGTTCTGCAGCGAGGATATTGAAAAGAACTTCACTGAGGTGAGAACAAACATAATATTACTAGGCAGGGAAAACCTAAAGCAAATGAGGACTTATGCTACATCGAAGGAATGCTAGAATTTAGGAGTCTCACCTGAAACCAAGTTTGTTCAAGCAGACGTGGCGCTAAAGTTACTTATATTGCACAGATGTCACAGACGAGGCTTAGTTTGGTGGTGTGAGACGCTTGAACACAGCAGCAGTTTACTGCTATAATGACAAGCAAGGAAGCTGTGCTGCCACTGTCAGCGATCAAGCGGTAGGTAGTTAAGAAATTCAACAGAGTTTCACCGAGACTTATAAACGCAACTGAAATGAAAAAATGTATTAGCTTTGTTAGGCAGAGAAGAGGCAACCAAGAATCTGAGCGTGGAAGCGGTTCATCACACTTCATCGCAGAAGTAGCATAAAAAGACCGATAATACACATGACCATAACAGACTTTTACATTTCATTCAAAAACTAAATTCTCGACCTGATTATTTCGTAAAGTTCAATTTTTTGACTCATACCAATAACTTAGAAGTTAGTAAACATGAGTGGCGCTAAGAATGACTGAGAGCAGTCTATCATATAAGAGAGTGGCTAACTGTTGCCACGAGGTCCCAGTTAGACCACACGCCAAGATAGTGAGAGGATGCTGCTCTTGGATAAGGTAAAGAGCCTAGCAGTACCAAAGGGTGTCGTTCAACTCGCAATTCGAGGTTAAGACTGACTTCAAAGCCAAAATTCTACCACCATCGACAACGTTATAGTACAAGACTTTCAAATGTTGAGGTTAACCTTTTTCAAAACCAGCGAGTTTCAATGAAGACTAGCTTCACAAAAGTTATTTGAGTAGAGTGCAAATTCGAAGAAACTGCTATCTCCCTATGCTGAGGGCTGCGGTGTGTCGATCACAGAGACTAGGTAGGCTGGAGCAGAAAAACAGCACGTCAGTTCCCACCGGCACTCCGCCAAATACTGAGGCCTGTGAGCGACAGCGAGCATCGCCGCCGCCGCTATTCCCCTCCACAGATGCCGCTCGTCCTCCACCTCCACTCACACGTACGCACTCACACACACAGGCACGCGCCCCAACACCTCCAGCAACCCTCTTTTACTACTACACTCCAAGCACAATCAGCGCCCCTCAAATAACACTGCATCCAGATATCGCTTAAAGAAACTACAACAGTGATTCACTTTATAAAGATATATGAGTTTAGAGAAAATTATTCTTGGAATGCATGAATCTACTTGAAAAATCGTTAATACTAGAAAATTGGTAAAAATCAAGAATTGTGAGGTAGTTCGGTTGGCGACACGGTGCCCAGTGGAGAGTTACGTGCACATGTGCCCACACAACTTGACAGATGCTGCTCACGTGTCATGGCAGTTTGTACTTCACAATTGATGCATGTGAGGCCTACGCTACACAACATTCATCAGTAATGCTACACGTACTAGAGTTAATACGAAGCAAACTCACTGAGCCACTACTACTCACTCTCATGCATACACTTCTACAATCTTGTTACAAAGAAATCTACACAAAACGCCACACAATACCGACACGTCTCCCAGGAAGAATTTCAGCACCTCGGCAAATGTTCATAATTAAGTCCGTATGATGTATTCTGTGAATTGCTCGTGCCACTTCAGGTGCTCATCCATGGATGCGTTCACTTGAACACATGTCGTTGATGAAATGTTCGCACCGATGCTAAAACTTGAAGGAATTTTGATATTAACATTCAGTTACGAGTAGCAGATATTATGTGGGGATTTGTTAACAGGATTTCAGGTGAGGAACCACGTCAAGCAGCAACCAGCTACACACTCCACGACCTGGTCTCCTGTACACTGAAGTGACACACAACACAAGTGCAAGACACGTTCTGCTTTAATCAGAGTTGAGCAGTCTAACAACGAGCTAATAGAGGATTTACAAGATAATATCGATTTACCGTCGGTAGAAGTAACGAGAATTAATTATTCGAGAATGTGTCGTATTCAGCGAAATTACTTCTAATTCATCAAGTTTTAGGAAACACGGACTTACACAGTACAAAGAAATCAACTTTACAGTAGCTGCCTAAGCGATATGAACAGCAGTAATGTAAGTAGCTGAGAAATAAACAGTGTACACAAATACATAGAATAGCTCAATAACTGCACCCCACGCTCGGTAACACAACACAAATAAGGAGCTCCAACACACAATTGAACCCACAAAAACAATAGCACAAGCAGCAGGCCGTCATTCCCCCTGGTGCGCTGAGGACGAACTCGCTCCAGTTACCTGACAACAACCCAGCCAGAGTTCACGGTCAAACAGAGGCTTCAAAATTTTCACTACTATACCGTGAAAAAAAATAATACTTCACTTGACCCTACAATCCTAAATTACTGAACAATATCGAAAATGCGTCCGGGTAAAAAATGGAAGTGGAATAACCTCACAGCTACATCTTCATGAAAAATTGTTTTAATAACAATAACGCTTCAGTAAACTGATGAGAGGACGTAGCTTCAGAGGTCGAGTGAAGTAATGTGAAGCAGGATGACCTGCTCGTAAGAAAGTTACGAGGGAAGCTTGACCTGCAGCAGAGAAGGTAGGCTCACATGGTTGCATGGTCTGGCATGTTTCCGAGACGTTTGTTTACACGGAGCGACTGTTCCCTGTTTACAGTCTGCTCAAACTCCTATCTGCCCTCGCTACTATTTCGCCTTTAACTTTGCTTCAACCACCGTAACTCAAACTTCATTACAGACTCATCATACAGAGATGAAATGTTACCAACATTTTCGTCTCCAATTACACGATAAGTGTACAATTAATTACAAACCCATTTGCAGATATTCAACATAATTAGAAATTAGCATCAAAATATTGTTCACTACTAAAAGTAGGAAATGGGAGTACGTCTAGCTTGGCAAAATACGCACAGAAATATTATGAATGTGGTAAAATGTTCACGAAAACGAGCATTACGACGGTTAAAATGTGAACTTATGAAGGTCTATAACAAGCATTCAATCAATGATAACAAAACAATGAACATTTTAATCGCCAATTAACAACGAATTTATTACAACCAAAATTGTAAATTGCACAAAACGACTGCACTGCTCTGCAATAATTAGTGGCACAAGGCAAACACGCGACAGCGCTACTGAGCAGATTTCAACGAATTAAACACGTGAAAAACTTAAACAAAATTGGTGAAGTAAGCCCACAACCCCGGCGGCAGTCTTACAGTTGACGCATGGTCGCACGTGAACGACTTAAGAAATAGTAGTGGTGTACGTAGTTTACGTATTAATATTCACGCGCAAAACAAAAAAAGACTGCCAGACGTATAACAGTACTCGAAAACTGTGTACATCTAAGTAAAAACGCTCGACTACAACAAACCCAGCGACGGAACAGCACTGCATAGAAAATTTGAGCTTGCACAAAGAAATTGAAGCGTACTCTCAAGGCAGCCAAGGCACAAGTTTAAGTAAACCGAAAAACGTAAATGATGAAACCAATTGCGAAAAACGCTAGAAAGCCAAGGCACGCTTCAAGGAAGTGAATTGCTAGGCGACTGTTGGAGACTAAGGCCAGCCGAGCTGCAGCAAGCAAGTTCAAGCGAGCGAATACAATGCGGACAAATGACTGCTGCACCAACACCACAAATCGGATGTCGCTTCCAGACTCCACTACAACCAACAGCACCACAACAGCCTACTCGCAAAAACTAAAAATTATCTAGTCCCTGAATAGACTCTCATGCATGTGACTTCAACCCCGGCCAGTGAGGACTCATTTTGCTGCCCAAATTACACATATGCTTGCAATAATATTATTGCGTACTGACATTAACGAACAAATTTAGTTAATACTTTCATTGAAAAATGTTTCACTATGTATGGTACCACACATACACACACACACGAAATTGTTGAATGAATGATTAATAATCTATAAGTGAAAACTGCGAAATCATTTCACTTGAAACGGCTCCAAAAAGACTAATAATCCTTGATATAAATCAAGAATTATGGGTATAAAAGTTCAGACACAAAAAGTAAATGTTTGTGGGAAATACAGGAAGGCCGTACGGTACGTATCACAAATTTCGATGGCTGAAAGGAAGGCATTACCGTGTAAGCAAGTGGATAAACACCAGTGTAATGCATAAATTTTCTAACACAATGAATAAAAGTTAATATCCGTGCTAGAGAAATGCGAGCACAATGTAACGAACTAAAATACAAGTTGCTGACCTCAAATAAGGTTTGAAAATTAGGCTTCACTTGGTGCTACTGAGCTCAGCAAGTCTAAACTCATCTACTCCACAGCCGAGCTTTCTTTCAAACTCATTTATTCTCTAGTCTAGACTAAGAGTTTAACGCGGTAGAGGAGATCAGCTAATAGAAATCGGCCTAGCAACTACACAGCAGACCCTAAAAAAGAAAACACGTAAGAAGTCTATTGGACACTCAAATTATTTATCAATAACGATTCCAGCCACGAGGTTCGCTGCGTAACTAACTAGGGAGAACTTCATCGATTTCCACTGATGTCCCACACATGAACAATAATGCATGACGCACTAAAAGGAAAGGTATCACGTAACAATGAGTTCTTACCAACTCATAATTTAACAGAGGCAGCGCAGGTCCTGGTTACCTTTCCATTGTAGTAGAAAAGTCCCAAATGCCATGAAAAATATCCGATTGAACTGACATGCTATAAAGGAAACGATAATCTAACAACGCTTATGCACTCAGTGAAGCTCAAACAAGTGTATGCATAGAAGGCTGCTATTACAGAACAACTGTACATCGTAAATTCAAAAAGCGCAGAGCAAGGGAATGGTAAACTCCGATGACACATACCAAGGGTCGATGAAGACAGAAAGAGGGGGAAGTCCAGTTCGTTGGTGCAGCAAAGGGATGGATCAATAATAACGCTGAAGCGGACACAACGACAGTGCCATCAGCGAGAGCATAATCAGTGATCTATGCGGCAAATCCCCAGCCAGAGAGTTATGCCCTTCCAAATGACACAAAGTAAATTTACGAGCCGGAGTTAGCACCCAGCTCCGATTGAGTGAATACTGCCTACCATCAACGCTTGAGCTCGCCTATGAATACCACTTTTACTGACAGACGACTGTGCTTCAGCAACGCACGAGACGCTAGGTACCCTGCCCTTAGCTAGCGTTGTTGCAACGTTTCAATACGAGGAAGACGGACATATTAGCCTATTTCATGTACTAGGACAAACAAATACTCATGCAGGCTAACCTAGTAGGAATCATGACTGTTCAAGCCCTTAACCCTTTAGGGCAGGGTGGGATACTAAGTAACAACAATTTAGATACATTTCTTGTATGGTGGGCCTCAAATCTTGTGCCTCAAAGAGTTAAAATAGGATAATCGGACTCAATAATCTATTGCTTTCTTGATAAACATACGTGTAATGCTTACGTTACCTGTTCTTCAAAGTTTATTAGCAGAGACTTTTTTGCTCTTCAAATGACTGTAATACAACTAGTAGTAAAAAACTCAATTTCAGTACTGCATAGATTAAAAATATAAAAAAGAAAAGCAAACAAAAATTAATTTATGAAAGCCTGTTCAAATGCAAAAATACGCTCAAAAACTGCTCTTGTTACGAAATGTAGGTACAAGTAATACAACAGGACCCCGATGTATTTCCCACCAGAACCAATATGAAGTATGCTAAATAGTTATAGAATCCTGGCATCCAAACAAACTTTTTATCGCATTTACAGTACATCTAACGTTTGAAAGAAAAACAAGCTATAAATGCAGCCGTAAAAATTAAAATCATACAAGTATTAAATGAACGTTAACTACACATAAGCTTGCAGTAGAAAATGAACTATAAAATTCAAGTTTACCATTACTGATTTCATCAATATTTGAAGCAGAAATTTTGAAACCCTTTTCATTTCTCCAAACGCTAGTTGACATATATTCCGTTTGATAACGCATTCTTGTGACAATAAGACATGGATTAGGTGATCATAGAAGACGATGAGACATGGACCTGGAAGCAGCTACTACTACTGTATTTAGCTAATAATAAAATTATAGGTTCGGAAATATGTGACTTCGATAACCTTGACTGCCAGAGTTATCATTTGACAGATGTTCACCACTATAAACAATGGACAGGACAACACGTGTTGCAATGAAGAAGTTGTGTGACACGTGAGAGTGAGAGTTAAGCGAAGGATGTTTTTGAAGAGTGAAGCGTGAGATGCAATTTAGCGGTTATAATATAAAGGACTGGCGTCACCAGTGGAGCGTGATGAACACAGCGTCAGCTGCTCACCGATCACATGGGAGACATAGGAAGACCAAGCATAATAGCATGGCTCCTGTATCAACTATTTAAAAGTGCCTTAACGAATAAGAGTTGTGCAACATGGCCACTAACAGAAAACGGTAGTTCAAAACATGAGCAATCGTAAAATGCTAGCGAATATTAGTAAACGTTATGATACAAGATTATTTTATTCTTTCATTTGAAAAACTTTTGAAGTAGTAGAAAATTATCAAATTTTACGCTACGGTAGGCTTTGTACTTAGAGGCAGCTCAATACGAACGCACTTTCATGAAAAAAGTGCATGAACAAAAATTCGCACAATGAACGTTGGTACACATATGTACGTCCCACAGAAGTCGATAAATAAAATGAAATATTTTCAAGTCACCAAATCCATACCAGTACCGTAAAAGCTCAACGTCAAATATCGATGAAAAAAACGAACTGTCTGCAGAAGAAATGGTAGCAGTTTTCCGAGTTCTCTACAAGAGAACGAAAAACACCAGCAAAAATCAGCAGAACTCAAAATTAGATCTGCCAAACAAACGCACAGCGAGTTCCCGTAACAAGCATTAATGAGCCAGCTAGCTAGGAATATCCCTGGGGGACCGTCACTCTCTACGTGGGGTGACGAGGACAGACGATCAGTAGATCCCCTGCTACCGACCTCAATGTACCGTGTGACTCGTACTGAACACTGCAGGCCATGCTTCATGTGGAGGACTCGTACTGAACACTGCAGGCCATGCTTCATGTGGAGGAAGGTAAACCACCAGCGACCTCCTTCAGGAGTTTTCACGAACTCTGACGTTGCAAGGTTCTTGTTTAACGGAACATCTGCATAAGACGATCAGTATGAAAAAAACATTGCCAGTAGTTGGGGTTATCAAGCGCATTTGAAGGACCGGACAAATAGGTACGGTACGGAAGTCCATGAAAAAATCGAAAGAACGAATCTGGTACTAAAACTGAGGGTAAAATTTTATATGTTTTATTCGGAATGCAATAAGAAGCAGAGCTAGGGTTATCCTCATGAGGAAATGAAGGTCGCATGATAGAGCAGAAAAAATAGATGTGGGCTGAACAAGCGCTACGGAGACGCGAGGTTAAAGCGTCCTGAACCAGCCGTGCTAGAGGCCCCGAGGGAGACGTCAAGAGAGGGTAAACCATACGTTGGTTTAGTATTTTTGTTTTGCACAATGGAGCGAGTGATGCAAACAGTCAAACATAACGTGGAACTCGGACAATGTTCATGTATAAAAAAACACGAAAAATACGCTAAAACAAGGTTCGTTCCACGCATTTTTAAAAACGTGCATCCGTCAAGTGCTAAAGAACGGTAACAAACTAAGCTTAAGAATACATGTTAAATGCATAAAAAAATTAAGCTATAGTGGCTGTAAAACTCTTGCTTGATAAAAATTAACGAGCAAAAAACTTCACGAAACAAGTTATTTTGCTGCAGCCTAGTCTCCGAGACGAGTTTCATTGAACTCAGCAAAAAACTAGACAATGTTAATGAAGTCACAGGTCTTGAACGTGTGATAGCTACTCCATGCAGTTGACCTCCTAATTTGAATATGAATTGAGAGATTTACGAGACATTTTTAAAAGATCCTACGTAACTTCCTTGTAATTTACACCCGAAATAAGACAATGTTATGAATATTGTGAGCAGCTGCAGCCTCACAGTCATACTCTAGTTACTGCACAAGATTTATTCGAGTAAAACGTCGTGAAGTTTTTACAGCGAAAACTGTATTTAACTGCCACTTCATTTTCTTGTAAACAGAAGAAAATAATGATTGGCTCATATTGTGTAGTCAATGCACACATAGAAATGACGAGCAAGCAGGATCGATCTCCGTCACTTTAAACTGGAAATATTTACGGCTACCGTAGACCAACATCTGCCTTCATATTGGTTCTTCTACTAAAATTCTAGCTACTAAAATTCAATAGGGATTGGGAAAAATTTATATGCTTGAAACCGTACATCAAATACACCAAATATGAGTATGCCACGAGACTTGGCAACGTCAAAAATAGAAAGCATTGCAATTTTTAAAACAAACTGTAATGAAATATACGAACACGTGACTAGATTAAAGCGACGTGTACCACAGCTCAAATTTGAGACCTAATTTGAAAATTATTTACTATTTGGAGTGGAAATTGATTACTGTAGGCAAACGTGCACAACGAAAACAACTCGTCACTCGTTTTTCTTGTGGGTGAACATCAGAGCAGAAAAGCCAAGATTCGTAGAAACACAAGGCCTAGACAGCCCGATATCCATAGAGAGAGCGCAACTCAAACACACGGCCTCCTAATGCCCAAACTTTCTCGGTCAGAGGGAAATAAAAGCCAAGTTACTGCCGTCCCATAATAATCGATGGCCAGACACTACAATAGAACGCCCGACTCATGGCCCGTTCAATTGCATTGTGAACTTCTTGGGCCAGAACTGGCAAGTTTACAACATTTGATGGCATCCATGACGCTCGACGTAAAGATCATGATTATACGTCACAGATAGTGGCCAATACAATGTACAGCCATCACTCAACTTTATCGAGCAAATCAAATTTAAGTAAGGGGAGAGTCAAATGTAATATAATCTGGAGTTCCAAAGCACAAAGTCATTATACCAGCCTGCTCGAGTAGAGAGAACTAATGTTTTTTCAGACCATTGATAATTGAATTTTCCTTTATTTTAGTAATTACTCTACAGTACTATCAAAATCAATTCCACGACAAAAAAACAAGTAAACTAGGTCTACAAGCTCTAGATAAGCCAGCAGGCAAGAGATGGAGAAGTATGTCGAGTATGCCTGAGTAAAAATCGCACCAATAAGATTTCCAAGTCCCCCTCAATTCTCGAATGTGTCTCAAACAATAGATGATCAGTATTGAGTGCATGAAAATAATAGGTAATGTTTAATATACTCAAGTAATTCGAATTCTGAAGTATTGTCTCAACCGCGAACTGCTAAAGACAAAACTGACCACATTTTTTATTTACTGTGTTACAGAACCATCAACAATAGAAAATAGCATTTAGAAAACAATACTAGTATTTGCAACATGAATTTATGGCATTGATGACAAAAGAAAGTCCCAGCCTTACCTAACATAACTTCAACATTGGAAACGACATAAAAATTAGAGCGTAATCAGCGGCACAGGATTACAAATCGATCAGAAGTACGGCAGTGGTCAGACAGCAATACAGTCAGGAGAGACAGCTAGGACCGCTATGCTCTCTCTCATACTCTCCCTCTCTCTCACTCACTCTCCGCCACCAAAATCAATATGACGGCTCCACCACACACAAAATGAAGGTTCGCGAGCCTACGCACGTCAAATGAAACCAATTTTGCTCGCTGAGCGCTGCTGCCGCCACTGCTGCTGCTGCAGGCTCAGTCAGGCATATATCGCCAAGGCATTCCTGGTTCACGAATTCTCCACCGACACAAAGGACCAAAACACTAATAGACAGCCACCGAGAGTAATTTTACACACCATTTTCATCCGATCGACCTTTCCATTATATGAAAAAATAAAATCATCTTAAAAATAATCCCGCTCGCACGAATTCCATTCCAGCAGACAAATAAAACTGCCAAGTTATACACAAAACATGTTCAACTAAATAAAATATCCCCCGCGATGTTGCAAGACTACAGCGCACCTTCCATATTAACTTGTGCAACTTGATCGTCTCGACTACTCGATGGATTGACACAACAGAACTCGATCAACGATGCACAAACTCGGCAGATATGGAAATACCCTAAGGATATTGACAATCTACCCAAATGGAATTTATGTATGATCTGGCAAAAAACAATGCATTTTACGTTCATGCATTCTGCCGAAGCTATCCAAAATCGGTGCGAAATGTAAAAATATAGATATATATATATATATATTCAACAATTCAAGATTAGCCAAACTATTTTTTTAAAAATGCAGACGCAACTAATGAAGAAAAACCAGAGGAATATTAATTTTGAAACTGTGAACATACAGAGAGATGGCAAAAAATAAGGCAAGGCCGCAAAGAAGGAAATTCTCGAGTTGGTCATGGGCCTGAAATAGACGAGGTCCCAGGCTACACAGTTTATGCAAACGCCCCTCCTGTGGGCGCTGCCTTCACTGCGCGTCTCACTCACGCGTATCATGGTCCGCTTCACCAACACCACGTACCTTGCTAACTGATCAACCGGCTACATCCTACGTCTTTTCAGAACTACAACGTGTCTTCACGATAACACTATTCTCTAACCCATTTGCCAAACCAGAATATATTTCTGGATTACAAACATCGAATCCATAAAATTCAATAAAAATAAAATCTTTAGATTCTTTACAAATTAGTAGGAAGCTTTAGTCAAACATACGAAAGGTTAACAAACAACGAACGCAGTTTCTGAGATGGAAGGCATGAAGTTTTTCATCAGAACTGGCACTTTGATCTACAGTTGACACAGCAAGAGCAACGGATACGATTAGAAGTAACCCCAAACACGGAGAATAAATATAAACACACCCATCGAAGTTCGTTCGAAAAATAGCCTGATGTACACGACGGAAAAAAATGTATAAAACAAGACCTACACAACTAAAACCATAAAGCCCACACTCCAATGAGCTGGCGATAGCACAAACCTGTTCTCATATACTGTAGTTTCTTAGTTAAAATAAGAACATTCAATCCCAACGAAATTTTTAGGATACTATGATAGTGTTCTTCAATTGATAGCCAAGACAATTAAACAGTTATGAATTAAGCAAGATGTCAAATGACCAACAATAAATTTCATTTATGTACTAAAAACAAATTTCAAAGCGCTGAAAGTTCGTGACAATGCAAAGAAAAATGTACTTGGCAGCTGTCATTGAAGTTTACTGCAAGAGGGTAAGGAGAAATATGTGAAGTAAGCGTACTGGCATGTGCTCACGAAAACAGGGAAGTAGTCCATAATAGGAGTTAGGAGTGGGCGACGCAGCTGTCACATTGCAGCTGAAGGTCTAGACTGTAACTACACACTGAGGAGGACATACACAGATGATGACCCTCATCCGCCGTGTTCACACGTCAAAACAGCCAAGATATCACGTCAACACCCAGCGATCCTCGCTAAATTAAACACGGCAAAAAAGCCTTCTAGATTCCACATTCATTATTTCCAGCTGATGCTCATCCCCAAACACATACTGGACTGTTCCAGCCGAGTGGAAAAGAAAAAACGCACAACATATTTCTCATACTATCAGCGAACGATTCCAAGAAATTTAGCTTTGGACCAGAGCGGTAATGTCTCCGCACCAGTTCGAGCTTTCGGACTAGTAAAAAATTGGAGCAGCCATTGGGAATTGTTTTGTAGTCGTAGCGACAGATGCACATCATGCGCACTGATGCTCGACTTTGAGGATAAAAACGTTACAATTGGACGGTTCTCATTTACATGTCATGTAATCTTTCAGTCAACTCTCAACAATTTCCATCCAATTACCGCAGACGGGTAGAGGTACTCCAGGCAGCTTTTCAGCGAACGAGAAAAAATACTCAACTAAGATACGAAAACAAATTTTCATCACCGGCAGTTACCCTTGACAAATATTTCCATTTTTCCTCACTCTCGATCGGAGTTTTTCCCTATACACTTGCTGTCAGACTTTCTCTTATCTGCTTGATTCCCATCTTTGCTCATCCTTCTAATCATAAAAAAAAAATACCGGTTGAGGTTCAGTGATCAAGACACGCACTCAGTGGTACAATTTCACTTATTAACAGAAGCTGAGACAAGCTCAAACTTGTGGCGATGTATTGACTCCTGTTCATTTCTGACGTACTCACTGAGAGCCAAAGTTCAGGTTCTAGAGATTCAACTGTCAAAACTTTCTGATCTTGCAACGCATATTCGCGTCCCATATGAGATACAGCTTCTGCTACTTCACAGACTGCATCATGCACTACACAATTAATTCTTAATCAACTGTAAGTGTAGCAATGCTTTAATTAACGAGCCTTTTTCGTAAACTGCGTGCAAGGAAAATGAAGAGTAAGGATTGATGGGAATCGAGTCAATAACCCGTGAAAGCTTTGAGAGCGTGATCGCAATGACTATACCATGTATTTAATGGGAGCCCAGTTTCAAAGACAGGAAGACGAGATGCTAAATAAATTGAGAAGATATTTTCATAACCATAATAATTAGTCGTGTACGCAAAAAGAGTAAACTGCATTGATACTCTTGCAGTGTTATTTCTGTACATCAAATAAATAAATAGCTTGTCCTTCCATCAGCTCTGATATCCGAGATGACAGCACGCTTACGCCCGCGAGCAGCGCACAGTACAAAATATGCATGGTAATTGGCTAGAAATTCAGGCATTAGATACTTCCTAGAAAATGTTTCCGCAACCACTCGAATAATGAGAAACTACTAAATCTTCAAGCTGTGACACAAACAAAAAGCTTACACAAGCTTTCAGTGAAAATTAGTGCCCACACATTCACGGATGCTACGAAAATAGAATGCTTTCAATAAGTCTGAATGAGGCTTTAAAAGGCAACATACGCATTGCAAAAATATCATTTCATGCACGAATATCTTGAGAACAATAGCTAACGGTGAGCGGAGGCGTGCAATCAAACTGCTTTCCCGAAGAGCCTACAAAATAGTCCAAAGTTTGACCACAAAGTCAAGGATATGGCACCCAAACTAATACAGTAAATTTAAAGAGCACTTCCAAACTTTAGCACATGAAAACATCTTAGCAATGCTTTCGAATGAATAGAGTGCAACTCGAGAGAAATATTGAAACTAGTGAATATGAAGGAATTGTCTAATTCTAAATTGTAAAGCAGAATGCAACCTAGAGAAAAGTTTAGGAGTTAGTTATAAATTACTTTTTAACGGCACGGAAAATGTGAAAAATATATTTTAGATATTGAAAAAGAAACCATCCTAATTCGCCAGAGCCAAGACCGAAAGTCTTCCCTCAGAAATAGACTGATACAATTTACTGCTCTCTCCAGTTCTAATTGATATACTTCCAGATCCAAACCTCTGGGAGCATTTTCAGATGAACCAAATTAATAGAGACATGTGGAGTCTTAGATTATTTTATTAATGGATTTGATGAACATGTCTAAACATCAAACCAGAAAACTCATGTTTCACAGAAATACAAGAATGCAACAACCCAGCAAGAAGTAATACATACACCAATAACAAGCGTATCCTGTCAAAGAGTCTCCACAGCGGCAGGGAGCATCTCAAATCAAAGAAAATTCAAAATATGAAGCATGAATATCGAAGACACTCGGACAGAAAATGTTACACAGATCGCTGATCTCCTTCACGTCTGTGAGATGGAAGCAAGAGATGAAGCCAACCTAAGCTACTGCACCGCTGGACAGCGTACAGAAACTAGCTTGTGTTACTGTCCAGCGTACAGTAGGGGAAGTTGCTGGCGAGTGGTGACTCATCGAGGCGCTTTCATGAGAACAAGCACTATGATCATAGCTTACGAAGTCAAGCTCAGGAATCCTACATTTTGTTTGGGGAGCACCTAGTCCATGAGATGCACTGTAAGTGTAATTCATTTCAGCTCATCACCTGGGAGAAGAAGCTAACAGAAAGAGAAGCTGTGTTCCACCACAACGCAGCATCACAGAGGTGGACGTCACGAGAGCCGTCAAGAGGGTCTATCCTGAATAAGGTAAAGGAACAAGAGGGAATGGGCTAGGAGAGCTTGTCCGCCTGAATAATCCAAAGAGGCAGAAGCTCGCGGCGCTTCCATGAAAGGTTGTATCAAAGGTCACTGGCTACGCGATACAGCTACTGGGTTCGGTTTATGCACCACAAGCAGTCATTTCATGGATGAAAATATCGATTTATTTTCTGTTATCCCTCTCGCACTGTTACGATGAAAAGGTTCTAGAGCTTTAATAAGTTTCTTTCTTGAAAAACTTATCCGTGTGTACGTCATATGTTCGACACTCTTGAGCTGAAGTAGTCGATGGAACTTTAATATGAATTGAAGGATGCTTTCGTGACAAAGAGTAATGGATTAACTTGTATAATATAATGTTCATCACAGGTGAGCAAGAGGCTGACTCACAGCGAGTGAACACGAGACTACATTGCTACGATATCGCATACGTAAGTAGCAATGGTTAGTCAATAATTGCACTAGCTTAAGAAATTCATTAAAAATAGATCAATAGTTGCTACAATAACTTAGCAGGAGGCGTGACCATCAGCTGTCAAGGTCAGTTAACGGCAACAATACAAATTCAATGAATCGAACAAAATTAAAATAGAATCGCTAATAATGGGTTTTAAATCTAAATCATGTTGTACCAAACAAGTCATACATCAATGACAAAATACGTGAAAATTTAAAAATACCAACTGTTGATTCAAGAAAAACAGCAGTGAACTTCCTACAAATTATCTATAAAGGATTACAAAATTGAACATGTTGCTCAGCTCTAAAGCTAATACACGAGCGGAAAATTTTTACGGATAATTAAGGAGTACACACATAACGAAAGGAGTATTTGGACCAGGAAAATCAGCCATTGCGAGGATGCAATAAACTTCAGCAACTGTCCAGCATCCCAGCCACCCCAGCAAGCTGTGGACAGCAGCAGTCGGCCATGTGCTTGTGTGCAACAAGATCACAATAAAGAGACGCAATGCAGCTAGTGTTCAATCAAGAGTGAAGGGTTTGTGAGGAGTGATTGACAACCCTGGGAACCTGGCCGTCTAACTCAATGCAACCGACCACGCAGACTTGGTAGGGCAACAACGGCTCCTGCTAACATGCACCGCAGCATCACTAGTAAAAACGTGCATGGCAAATCAAGACTCCACAGTCAAAAACGTCAGTAGTCAATACGAAAACTACTGGTCACGCAGAAATCCTTTGCCAATCTATACGAAGAGATCTTTTAATAGTATAGTATTTTTGTGAACGTTTCAATGCATATTCTGTTCATACTATCAAAACTCGTTAGCCTTTAGTAAGCCATTTTATCCTGCCATAGTGATGCTAAATCGGACGCGATATTTGCTAAGCCTAGACTGGGATTTCACAGACTATCACGTAATAATAGAACTGAAACAAACAGCTTCTAAGTTTCTTAAAAATTAAGCCCACTTTTTCTGAATTAAAAATTGATGAATCGTTCCAAAGGATTTGTGAAACAGACGTCTTTATGCCTACCAAACTTTGCAGCGAGTGTTTACAACGAGCCAAGTCAAATTCATCCTCTGTAGGGAAGCAACGCAGTGGAATCAAGGATATAGCACTTTAAAAACTGTACATTCATTAGTATTATATATCGGAGCTCCACATGCAAGTAGGAAGCAGCATTAGAAGCACATTACTAGTTACTATAAGAGTTATTCCCTACATTAAACATGTTATGCAATTAAAAAGCGACCGTTCAAGTTGGAATCTGTGTTTTCACCGATACAAGTTCCTTAGCACAGATGAAAACAGAACATTCGTGGTTGAGTAAGAATACGAAGAGCTAAGAGCAATATATTGAGACCACGTCTCAGAGACAGTAATTGACAAGTATCCTGCTCACACCTTGGCCAGAAACTCGACTGTACGCCCCCAGTCTGCACGGCATGTCACAATGCCACCTACAACTGCGCCAGTTATGCGGCAACGAGTTCAAGAAAACGCACATCTGAGATTGCAGCTACAAACATGAGCCTAGTTCTAATGTAGGTCCTAGAAGGAGTGCGGGGCAGAGAGAATTTGTCCTTTGAGAGTGGCCGAGTCAAGTAAAGGATATTGCTGTTTTTACATAACAATAAGTTCATATAAAAAGGTCAACACATGTTGAGGAAACGCTGTAATACTTGTGAAAAGACACAAATAGGGAACTTCTACATCATTGTATTCAAACGCGCAAACACATCCATACGTTCAAAAAAGTAAAATTTTTCAACTGAATACATTTATTGTACCGCAAATAGTAGCGAGTCTACCAGTAAGATTACTGAATCAGCTGAATCCTACGAGTAATGTACTCGCTCTACTTGAACTTTAGGCACACGTCAACACCAGCACAAGGCCAAGCTCTCGAGAATGCTTTCACTCGATGAATTTTTTTAGAAATGGTTGTCCGTAAAGCAATTACATTCATGATTTAGAAATAAATCCAAACATTTAGAAACACAGTAGAGGATACATTTTGCAGTAGAAATCTTCTGAATGTAACATCAGAAATGGTAATTCGAAGAATGTAAACGATTTCCGATAGGTTAGGAAAAAAGAGCGGGATGGAGCAGCTGCTGCTTACGCCGCCTCGTAGCACCAATTAGCGTAGACTTTGGACGCGAGTGAAGGGTTGAGTGCTGTGCAAGCCACACAACACTGCGTTCACCAGGACCTTAACTCGGCACATGTTACGTTCCACAGCACCCTCACACAACGAACAACCGCTGCCAAAAACATGATTTATTTCACTGAAGCGTTATTACGTGCTTTCACGACTATAAAAATACGCAATATTCACACTAAATGTACACCTAAAACCTGTATAGCTTTCAATTTCCTTGAATAATTGGTCTATGTAGCACACGACGCTTAAGCCTTTCTTCAGTTATCTAATTGAAACGAGACACGTACTCACTAATAAGCGTAAGTGGTGGTGCGATCGCTGGCAACGGATGACGGGGAACATACCGCGAACTTGGACAGAGCTCGAGAAGAAAGCATGAAAAATGGTCTTCCAGGACCAAGCATGAGTGCACAAATGAAAGCGATTTTCGTGCTTAACCTCGTGACTTTCAAACTAACAACAGTACAGAGACGCCGACACGGGACGTTCAACAGTAAGCCTGAGCACGGCGGCAACAAGCGAGCATGCAGAAATTGCCCTGGGAATAACAAGAGCAGCGGACATGTGGCATCGCACAAAATAGTACGCATCGCACAATTAAATCTACAGCACGTGAGCTAAAACTATGGTAACTATGTGTATGCTGAATGATAAAATTAAAATATTCAGGGAAAAATAGCAACAAATTTCTAATTTACTAATTCAAAACAAACATGACTAAAACAATAGGAAACCGTCCTTCCCCCACGAACACTATTCAAGAAGCACAAGAACTGCTGAATCGCAATTAAAAAAAAAAAACAGCCAAAAAAATGCTCGACTGTTGAGTCCAGTTCACTCATTTTTGAGTAGCCCGTGACAAAGAAATTCGTAGTAGTCCAGTCGAGTGGAATGGAGTGGGAACGGAAAGCTTCATAGGATATCGAGCAGCGCGCTTACCCTGCTATATATACGAGTATATATATAGAGAGAGAGAACCGGTCAATTCGTACATCGGACGTGCAGGCATTGGAACAGCTGGTAGATCAGCTGCTCCGTTGCAACAGCATCTGCGTGAGGGTCTATACGACTCCAGGCAAACATTGTGTCTAGTCTCCTAAACACAAGCTGCTAAGCTCAAAACATTTTTAATGATCAGTAAATGCATGGGTATTTTTAAAAGCATAGCTATCATGGAAGAACTAAAATTGCGAAGTCGTCGAAAAAGGCTAAATGAGATTAGATAAGGTCCTTGCTAAAAGAAAATACTAAGAAGTGTACCCTTCCTATTCCTGGGTACATGAAAAACTTATTTCAACACCTGAATTGCCGTATTTAACGGCATATAGGACACACTTTTTTCCCATAAATTTTGCCTCAAACAATCGCCCTCCGTCTTATCATCGTAGGTGAAGTTAGAGACCTCCCGTAGGCCTAGGCTAATCTTCTCTCTGACGCTCACTGACCCAGCTGACGCTCAGTACTTCGTCTTGTATACCGTTTTCGTCGTTGCATTTAAAGTGCTGTCAAATACGGTACTTCATTAAACAATCTACCTTACTTCATGAACGTCAAACTTGAAATTCAAATTAAACTAATAAGATTTCTCACTTGATAACACTATTGGTGTCCGCGAGAACACTCATGTAGGATTGTGTAACACTAGATTTTAGGAAATAATATGAACTGGAATGAACGCTACAGGAGTGGCAGACGCAGCGTCAATAAGACAATCATTGGTACTCGCCATAAGACACTGAATGTACATTTGAACAACAGAAAAAGTACAGACCTCTGAAATAATTTTCTAGTGAATGCCTTCAGGACAGGAATTGGTTCCTCCGAGCGAAAATAATTATGATAATCAAGAATTTCCCTCATGAAAATGCTACAAGTGAGACAGACATGGAAGGAGAGCTGGGAGCTGGAGTACGTTATCATGGGCAACGCAGCGCACACGCGCCCCAGTCCAGCTCCTGCATGAAATCGATCGCACTCGAGCACGCGTCACAGAAGGGTAGACACCAATGAGGGAGTCGGTACAGGGAGGAGGATAAAGGGTGAAATTAAAAGCACCGAATGGTGGACTGAGTTTGCTGAGCAGTTCGAGGGCAATGACCGCCGTCGTATAAGCGTGCACTCCGTGCAGAGGCACACGAGCCGACTGATGCATAAACGGCCGGAACCTCTGGAATGCCGGCAATGGTATTATTGCAATCTACTCGTCCAAAACAGACGGCCCCCATCGAAGCACTAATGGCCTCCAGTATTTGGAATACGTTCGTAGCTCAACTTGAAAACCCAGGTTTATAACGATCCAGGATCAAGAAGTTCATCAAATTCCAGGATGTTTCAACTAGTGTCTTACTAAAAAATAACACATGAAAGTCACAAAACTGAGATTTTTTGTAGACTGGAAGTAACAGTAAAATGAAGATAGTATCTTCAACTGCACAATGGAAAAAAACTAGGGCTGGAGTGATACGAAAACTGTGATCAAGATACACAATTTATGCCCTCAACGACACACAAAACTACCACAAAACTAATGAAATATAGTCTATATCGGGCGATATGGATGCTGAACTCGCAGGCATCCATACATGATCAAGATGCCGATACCAAATATCACTAACGCCTGGTACCGTAACTTGAGCCCCTGCTCGAATTGGCGAACTACTGTCCCTGGTTCCGCAAAATAAAACAAATCTGAGGTTACAAAGCTCACTACGTATATAGCTGGGAGTCAGTCACCGCTGAACATGCATCCACCGAGCTTCGACTTCTGCATTAGTAATTTGTAGGACTCTACTTGCCATTGAATGGCTTTCAGTAAGACAGTCCTTTTGAAATATACTTCACACCTTTGCCACGGTGCAATGGACACAAGAGAAATGAGGTCATCAATATGCAACATCAGATTTCAGTTTCTGTAATATATCACGCAAAGCGTTCATGCAAAAAAATACCCTCTGGTAACTGTCACCTTTACAAAAAATATAGCAAAATGTCCACGAAATGTTTTACTTGGCAGGAGCCAGCCCTTTCTATTAAAAATATCTTATAAATAATGTAAACTATACTTTAACAATTTCATTATGTAATAGATGTCTATATGAATCTCATGTCCATCTTTTTAAAGTGAACAATATCGTAGGAGAGATCGTGCTCAAACTTGTCCTCTTGAACGACTTAGATTCACATAACACAGTGAATCCGCCACAAAAGCAAGCACAAGAACAAATACACAAGCATCATCGATGACTTAAATACGAGTATATTCGAGTTCACCACCAACATCCATTAAAGAGTCCTGGGTCAGTTCATGGATACGAGGTCCCTGGCTGAGGTTAAAACGGGTCCCGTAATTGTGGAACACGGGTCGATCACGCAGCCCTAACCTGGCACTGCGGTGGCAAGTCTGTGTTGCGGCCAGTGAGTGTTGCAGCGACTGGTGTTACGGCCAGTGAGTGTTGCAGCGACTGGTGTTACGACCAGTGAGTGTTGCAGCGACTGGTGTTACGGCCAGTGAGTGTTGCAGCGACTGGTGATACGGCCAGTGAGTGTTGCAGCGACTGGTGATACGGCCAGTGAGTGTTGCAGCGACTGGTGTGCGGCCAGTGAGTGTTGCAGTAACTGGAATGGGGTTCTAACAGGACAATGAGCCAAGGATGCACGTGATCTCTTGTTTCGAGATAAGGATATCAGCAGTTTCATATCGTCAAATTAACATTTACTGCACGTGACTCAAACAAAATATTTGCTGCAACGAACGTCGTAAACGACGCTTTACTAGCGGAAATGACGAGCCAGCAGATTCACTACAGCTCGTGTTATATCACAGAATTAGCGAAGCAAGCGTGGCCAAGTATTAACTTGGTGCCACAAATGTTTAAGGATTCAGAAACTGAAACTAAAACTAACACATCTGTTTCCCATAAGGATGACGGTTATGTGGAGGCTAAGTTGTCCCCGAATGTTCACATTATATCCAGAGGTCCCTGCTCAGTCAACGCAATCTTCCAAGTTGATTACTACAATCGCTACTCGAATACGGTGTCCACTCAAAGCGAGTATTACAGGATAACCTTGGCTAGCAATGCAATACATAATAAATAGGATTACAAAGGCGGGAAATTGAATTTCAGTTGATAAAGCTCACCACGCTGGCAAAAAAAGAGGTAGGCCTCTAAAAGACAACGTGAAGTGAGAAAAAACAAACATAAATCAAGACGCTCGCCCAGGATGTACGCCGAATGTTTGTCTCTCCTAGACAGGGGACAAGCTACGTACCACACTTGACTCTTATCAGCCATCAACCTCACTCCAGTCACAAGCATTGCAAAACCCGTTGTGAGCAACTGAGAATATTCCTGATTACCGCTAATTCCCCTATGCACATTGACGAGAACCGACACGGTCAACCTTCCTCCTGGAGTGGTGCTCAGGAATCCTACATATTCCATGTAGAGTGCTAAGTCCCCAAGATACGTAAGAAGACAATTACATTTAACGTAACCCGCTTATTGAAAGTCAAAATCCTAATAAATATTGAACTGAAGTAAACACACATGGGCAGAAACCGTTAGTCTCAATTGCCTCAGTCCGCTGCATGTATTGCGATTTTATGATGTAAAAAGCTTCCTCAATTTTCCTACCTTTACTTCCTTGAATGAACATGAAACAGATGTTAATCCTGCTTAACTTGAAATTTATGAACGTTGCCAGGTTTCAATTACACATGGCGTTGCCCTTTGCCTAGTTTCCAGCATCACATCCACTGTCTCGTTCCTTTCATTTGCTCATATCGAACTCAATCAGACCCTTCTAAAAAAAATCTGAACGATGTTTAAGAATTTACTCTGATTTGAAAATAATATTCAAAAACTTAGACCTTGCTGAACGACTAATGATACTAAATTTTAGAATCACTGAGTAACGCATACATCTCTGTTTCAGTAAGTCTGAAGAACATATGTCCGAATGTAAAACCAGTCCCATTCGATCCACGAACTTGCCAATGAAGTTTCGGGGTGGAAACGGCCAGTGGATTAACGGATAATGCCATAAATAATGCACTTCAGTATAGATGACAGTTCCTTAAAAAACAGAAAGGAAATAAGTGACCTCAACAGCAAACCAACCAACAATCAAGTCTTGCGAGCAGACACGGTTTAACTGCAGGGACAGCCTTAAGTCCAGCGTCCGGGCCGTAAAACAGAGCACGTAAAAACAGTGGAAGCAAGGACGGTAGCTGCGGCGCGTACACCTGGCATCATCACACAAAGCGGCAACGAAGCAGCAGTCGAGGCTGTTTTATATGTACGGCTGCTATTAAGAGCCCCGAGTCATCACTGCGTCAAAAGCCAGGGTACGCGCTACCTAAAACTTCACAATGCGTCCGGCAAAAAAGAGACGCATTACAGCTACAATGGGGCAGTCAGTAGGCTATTGAAGCCATTAGTTTATGGGCCGTTAAAATGAATCGAAGCTTTCCCCAATAGGCGATGGAGTTTAAAAACTCCGAGATTACGCACGTTTGGGATCCTAAAATGCAAGGGACGCGCAGCACCAGTCACTAAGAAGCAGGGTCCGATGCAAATCATTGCTATTCCTTTCCCGCGTAATTGGCGGCCACTGAAGCTTTTTCTCATCGCTGCTCGGGAGGTAGCGCTTCCTCAATTAAGACACAGCAACACTCGGTTATTTCTAAATATTTTGTAGTTCTGTACAAGAGAAATTTTGTAGTACAAAATTGATGCCTCTGTAACTGCCGAACGTAAAGTATAGCGATGTCAGAAAAATATCCCATTTAAACGTTGACGCTTGAGTGGATAAGAGACAATGCTGTGCATCAAGGACAGAAACGAGAACCGCAGCCACACTTCGTAACGACATTTATTACAGCTTTGCTTTACAACTATCCCACT
This sequence comes from Trinorchestia longiramus, assembly GCA_006783055.1. NCBI lineage: Eukaryota > Metazoa > Arthropoda > Malacostraca > Amphipoda > Talitridae > Trinorchestia > Trinorchestia longiramus. The sequence continues at coordinate 309,093 of VCRD01000280.1, forward strand.
ATACATCTACTCAGGATTTAAATTAGTACTAGGAAGCTCAATAGAAAAATAATATTTCTAATGAAGAGAGGCTATAACATGCAGCTCCGGACAAAACGTTTTTCGAGAAATATACCATGATAATTGTGTAAATATTACTGGTAGTTCATACACCTGTAATAATTACGTTAGCGTTGATTTCATCTCGTCCATGGAACTGAGGAAACGCATAGGACGAAGCACAGAACTCGTAACTCCTTAGAATGGTGGCGCCACGACGAGCATAGACAACGAAAGTGAATATTTTGAATCTTCTCTGACCCACAGGAAAGGGAAAAATTGCAGTACATCACAGGCTTGGGGCATTATTTAGTCGACCACATTGTTAAGAGTAGGGTATTGTTGGGTGCAGGGGAATGCGATAATAAAGGTAGACAGGAACACAATATTTTAAGACTAAGTTTTCTCATGATTCTTAGTACCGCGTCGACATTTCAACTGAAGCTTCACGAGAAACAAACAACACGAGGAAAACGAGTGAAATTTTTGCATTTAGCTGGTGGTTGCTATTGAGTGTAGGGAGTAATTTGGGAAGGGAGTAAGGCGATTAGCAAGCTGCAGCTGATGCTACAGGCCAGGCACGAGGGCTCTTCAGGCTGGCGGGCAAGTGCTCAGCTGCATTACTAGGATTAAAGCAACGGATAACGGCACGACCGCACCAGCCCTCTTAGTGTCCAGACCTTGCGCTTATATTTCTTTTATTATTAAGTTTAGTCGAGGCTTCAAACTTCGCAGTTGTTTTTCACATCGAGCTTCTGCGGCACAGCACCGAGTTACAATTATAGGCTTGCATATCGCAATACAAGTCATGAACAAGTCATGAACAAGACATGTCATTTTAATGTAACGCAGCGATCTTACAGCCGTGCTCAAGAAGGAAATTATCGAATATGAAGAAATAGTTCTAATATCAAATTCCGTGACAAAAACGAAACACTACCAAGGAAGCTTGAAGTAACTTCTCCATGCCATACTTCAAACGAAATGAATTCGTTTAGATCAGAAATCATAATAGACGGGAAATGATCAAGAAATTCATTCTCGTTCTATAAAAAACAACCCTACTCGAAACTCTTGGAGGAAACCACTTGACGAGTGGTAGTGTCTGTTTCCTTAAAAAATCTGTTCACATACATAACGAGTAGATTACTACAATAGTTTGTTACATAAACGTACGTGGCATTCAAATGGTTCCTTGAATCAGTAAACTTCAGAAAGTTGGAATGGCAATTCAGTTTATTCAACTTCACACATAATCAGTAAAATTCAGCAAGTTCAAAAGTTCGAGATGCTCTCCAGGTACGAAGCAGTGCGTTCAGTTCATGAGAAACACAATTGAAGACACATACCCACATGAGCAAGCATCAATGAAAGCTCTAACACGACTTTGTATGGTAGAATCTTTACTTTGTCACTCCTCGCAGGACAAAGAACAAAAAGGCAGAGACATTCTGAGAAGGAAATGAACAGGTTACCAAGAAAGTTAGTCGCTACCGCAAAACCAAAGGTACACAGACTTGTGAAAATTTCTTTATCTAAACGATCATAAAGGCCACCTAGTCCTCAGAGCACACAACGACTAAACATGAGCATGCTTTTTCCCCTAAAAGTTTTCAACGTAAAAATTGAAACAGAAATCCGTGTACCAAAGCAAAGCCTATTTCATGAACCCAGAGCGAAGATCAAATTTCAGTGAGAAAAACACGCCGCAGCTCAACACACAAGGTTGAAATTTAGTTTACGGAGCGCGCACTTCGGAGGAAGTACGGAACGTGCTCTTGCATACTGATTTTTTTTCTAACTCCGTCCCATCTCGTTAAAACTTTCGTCAGCACTTTCGACAGGCGGCAAAGATCGACGAGCGTCCAAAATGCAACCAGAATTTTATAAGAGGGCACGCACAGTGGAATATATTTTGTCATCGTACCCGAAACCACAAATCTTGAGAAAAGCAAATATCTTGCACCCAAGAATTTTTAACTTCAAACGAACAAACCAAAACTGTGCATTGCAAAACAAAACATGTTTCGCTTCCTTGAGGTCGTCGAATATGAGACAACTTTCAGTCTTGAGCTCAAATCACACAAAATGACTGTTTGCTCAACAGAAGCCTTTCAAGCGCCATAGACGACATGATTACATTTAGTCCATATACAAGCTAATACTCTTCGCAGTAACTGATTCAGCAACTGTATATCGGTTACATACACTATTTTGCTACGAGTTGTACGAACCATCTTGCCTAGACCTCCTGACATGAAATCAACAGTTTGCAACACACGCAGGAACACTGAACTACGGGAAATGGAAATTTTATGGAGTGCGTGCGAATTTCAAAAGAAAAATTTACATGCATTTAATGAATTCAATGACCTCCGATGACCAAGTCGATGTTCAGTCTGTAGCTCTTGAATAAAACAAAAGAAAGGCGCTTTGGCTGTGGCTACGGCCGCTGCAGGATGCAAGAGCCGACCTTCGTATGCTCAATGGAGGGGAAACTTCCATACTCTGCGCCTCTCACTCTTTCCACACCGAATTTATTACTCCTTTTATAGGTTCGGTTAAGAAATTTTTTATTTGTCCAGTGAAATTTTATTGCTCACTAATACGAGCATTATTTCAAAGAAAGAATTGACATCAAGATAATACTGTGAAGAACACAACCAGTGAGCCTGAAACATTCTCATCAGTCTGCTAGCTCTCTCATATGAACTTCTCGACTTCAGAGAGATAACCAACTAGAGCCCAGGTTAACCTCGCAACAAGAGGTCTTGACAACGCGTCCACTTCACCATTCGTTGCAATCACACTCAGTTCATTTCCATGTCTCTATAGGACTAGCTAGACTCACTTCCATGTGTGTTGATTTCGATAGCATTCAAGCGCGCTAACAATTTCCAATGGGAATTAAATTATTTCCCATACTTTGACGAAAAACTTAACACATTCATGGTGGTTGCTTAGCCGGTGCAAATCTTTACTTTGTACATATAGTAACTAGAAAGCTTTGAAAAAATTACAGAACCTAACCTAAGTGACCAACCGGTGGGTCATACCACAATGAATGTGTTAAAATCTGGCTGCTGACAAGAAGGAACACGGTGAAGAACATAAAAGGAGCAACATAAAAAAGAAGGAACACGGTGAAGAACATAAAAGGAGCAACATAAAAAAGAAGGAACACGGTGAAGAACATAAAAGGAGCAACATAAAAAAGAAGGAACACGGTGAAGAACATAAAAGGAGCAACATAAAAAAGAAGGAACACGGTGAGCAACAAAAGTATTCCTATAAAAGCAGCACCGCACGACGAGCAGCTGTGATGTAAGGAAAGAAAGGAAATCAATGAGAGATCCTCACACGTATTGTCAACACGGTAGTTCGTTTCAATTAGCGTCGCCAACACCAACACAATAATCGGGTCTCAATTGAAATTTGGGGGAAAACAAGCATTCTCAACTTTACAGTACATGAAGCGAACTGAGAACGAAAATAGCAATATGTAAACATGCATTACTGGTAGACATCAAAAAATACCTATTGTGAATTACTCATACTCCCGCACAACAATAAACATATTGAAGCAGTTACCAGAGGCTAAGCTAATTCCTAGTCAATGTAAGAAGACGCATCTTGTCCCCTCAAACGTTGAGTCTTCCTTCAAGTTATCGATGATTTTGTCTGGAGTCATAATATCGCAGTTAAAACTTTTACACCTTCAGAATTGCACACTAGGCAATGTAAATGAACCTTGAACAGGAAATAAAAATTACCGATTTAGTTGTATCAAAACGTTCACTACAGTCAAAGTGTAGAGGAGCAAAGCGCTTTGCTTTGAACACTTGGCATTGACTGAACACTTGCAAGATACATCAAACCCTGCGTACACGAGACGTCCGCCAAAACATCTAAATACGATGACGCGACCATCCTACTTCACTACTAAATTAATTCACACGAGGCTTATGATGCCAAAAACCATGCATTAGCTTCCTGTGCTGAAGAAAATACAGTTTGTATGAACCCCAGAACAGAATCCCTTAAAAATGGAAGATTATGAAATGAATTCGAAGAACATATTACTCGGTTGCCGTCCAACTTTTATGCTAAAATATACCCTCTTCCCGTCTATGTGAAAACAAACACGGATATTTAAACATTTCCACCTAAGTTCCACGAAAATACTGCATTTTCTAAAGAAAAATTTCATTTGATCTTCCAATACTAAGAAATAATCCAAAAGAAAGTGGGTTGTTAAAATAGGTGGAAGCAGCTAACAGATGCTGCACTAAAAGGACAGCAATTCTAAGGGAGAACACAGCACATTTCATCATGAGACAACCTAACAAAAACTGGAAATATAAATGGGAACTACATTGATGGAGGCGTCACCGCCACACGCAGTGACAGAGTGAACATTATACACAGTAACTTATTAAAATAGGAAGCAGCAGCCGCAGATGACAACGGTAAGATATGTTCAGTGTAGAAAGCAACTGCGAAGTCTATCTTTTGCATCAAATCAGTACAATAAAATATTCATCCGTGTTCTGAAAATCATGAACAAAATAAATTATTGCTACATGTAAAACACAGGAGGAAAAATGCACAAAAATCAACATTAATTGTACAGAACTGAGAGCATGTTAATAATAATCAACACTAAAACACAGCACAAACGGCAAAAACAAATTAATGCTATCAAGAAACAACGTTAACAATAATTCAATAGAACTCTTAATAAGAAGAGTGATGGAGGGTGAGGCTGTGATGGGCACCGAGAAGAGACTCAATAACGTGAGGCACTGCTCCAGCGTACAGCTGCGACCTTAAACAAGCACTTCAAGGATTACGAGCTTTTACTGACCGAGCAACCATGATTAGCAAGCAAATTGAGTCTATGATTTCAACGATATTAAAATAGCTCTTAAGAAAATATCGATTTGGTTTGTTTTTTATTAAAGCACTCGGCAAAGAGTAACGAAACCATGTATTTTTTATAGTGAAATATAGACTCGGCCAGGCCCATCTCTTGATGGAAGCTACGACTGAATTCCTGTGCTCGAGATTCAACTTCAGTGAACACATTACATGAATTCCAATGACATCACTCAAGCTAGCGACTTTTGTTTCAACTTAGTGGAAGCAAGCAAATTAACAAGAGACTCAAGAAGTCACACAAAAGCTGATTTGTAATTAAAGTATCAAATGATACAAGGCCTGCAGAAATAAACTCAAGCAAACCAATGCGTTGAAAGATAAACCATTAAATTATAGAAGGAATAATGCAGTGACGCAGTGCGTTCTAAAATAGCAATGAGTTAAAAACTTTGTTAATGGACAACAGAAAATTAGAAGTGTTTTATGCAGAGTGTCCTACCCGAAATGTTCATAAGGTGCAAGAAGTGTCCACATTTTCACCGGAAAAATTTAAGTATGAGATTCATTGAAATATTTTCAATTGAGCATACGCGTACGCTAGATTTCTTGAGTTCAAATCATTGACTTCTATTCGGAGGAAATGGTAGAGCTATGCAATAACTTGCCGTTCCTCAACATTTGTCTTGATAAAATAAAAAACAATGTGATGACGTGGTGTGTTTTGATGATGAGAGAGCGTGAACAAGAAAGGAGAGGTCAGGAGTTGGAGCAGCAGAGCTCGCTCTTCATATTCGAGTGTTGGAAGAAAGCAATTCTTTGTTGGAGCAGACAGAGAACTTTCCAGGGAGTCATCAAGACACGGACACTCACCCTGCACCCCCAGCACTACTGAAGGTCGCAGAGCGCATGCCCAAGACAGCCTCACTCTCTCACTTTGCTCAGCCTCACTGCAACAAAAAATACACATTACATTTACAAACAAAAACATAAATGTTTCATACAAACAATCGTGTTAGATTCTTCCTATACACCACGTTTCCTCTGTGAAAATTTACCAGACTGATAAATAATGAAATGTTGGATATGAAACATGCATGTATGAAACTATTGAATTGCAGTAATAAATCAGTATTCCAAGACGATGGTAAATTTTTGCAGACTTCCAGTATTAATTGCTCCCAGACAGAAACATGAAGAGCATCACAATTATATTAGAATAAGGAATGCTTCACTGACGCCGCTTCAAGGTTCAGCCGTGAAATAATTTCAACATTCATACAACTTCAACTGACTGTTTACCAGCACCACACAATTACTACATTCCCTCTGGGTCGGGAACAGTTGGTGCATAGTCGGGAAAACATTCCAGCATCAATGTTCCAGAAATTTTTCATAAAATTAATTCTCTATCTTCGGTTCTCGACTTTTTAAAAATATGATGTATAACCGTCAAAGTATAATGTATGAGTTATTTTTTCCGGTTTCCCCCCTGCACCATTTCTGACCAACGTCATAAGTTGTATGCACAAACTGTATGTGACCAGAAGGAATAATTAGTAGGAAGTAAAGCCCAGTCACCATTCCCTTAAAGTGCTATGCTGGCGAAACGAGCGATTTTCTGAGAGACACGAGCGCAAAATCGCGGTGCGTTCATTGCCTCAGGTAATCCAAGCTCGCAAAAACCGCCCGTTTTTCCAAAAAACGAAAAGATGAAGCGAGGAAAAAAGAAACAAGAGAGGAAACTCGTGTACAGCCTCATGACCTCCTAAACGTGTGAGGCAGACGAGTAAAAACGAAGTACTGCAACTGAACTGCACTGAGCACTGCACAGTACACAGCGGACACGAATATATCCGTTTAATAATGAACGCTAATTTCTCAAGATATTCTGTCGATGGGCACTCCAGTACATCTCGTCAGTGGAGCTCAGGAATCCTTGCCTCTAAGAGAGGGTATAAGAACACCACCCTCCACACAACGTCCAACTGTAACTGTTATATAACTGTTTGCAAACATCGCTTCACAACTTTAAGCCCGCGCAACCCCAGCACCAACAGTAGCAGCAACACCAGCACCAACAGTAGCAGCAACACCAGCACCAACAGTAGCAGCAACACCAGCACCAACAGTAGCAGCAACACCAGCACAAGAGGGAACACAGGAGGTCATCACAGCGTTGTCAGGACAACAAGCGGCGGTCACTCAGCGCTGAGGTGCATAGCGCAACAACAGCGAGCGCAACACACGTGCAACACACAACACACGTGCAACACACAACACACGTGCAACACACAACACACGTGCAGCACACAACACACGTGCAACACACAACACACGTGCAGCACACAACACACGTGCAGCACACAACACACGTGCAGCACACAACACACGTGCAGCACAACAATCTACCCTGTCTCAAGTATAATCAAAGCTACCACAAACAACATAGTCTCTCTGTATCTACATACAAGTCAAAGATTCCCAGAGCTACCACTAACAATATAGTAACTCTGTATCTGTACACAAGTCAAACATATTCCCAGATTAACTTTCACGCATTCACGCTGATGCTGAAGTACTCCATCTCCAGGAAATTGAAACATCAAGGGCAAACCATGGAAAAATGGGAGTTATTAAACACAATGCTAGTTTCTCGTATCCAATTATCTTTTTTCTACTACGTAGTAGTAAAACTAAATGTTTAACATTCGAATTACCAAAGCCCATTCTGCGTCATTGCAGTGCTAGGGCAAAGACATTAAACAAGCAACTAATGTAAACCATTAATTGAGATGATGGATTCAACAGTGCACCTACACCTAGAAATCTCGTGTGGTTATCACATATGGATATTTTTATAAAATCCATCATCAATTCGGACACTTCATTGGTGACGAATCTAGACGCTTTTGAACGTGTTCACTACCAGCGCATTATTATAGTGACCTTTATAATCATCTAATAATGAGCGTATTATCACAGACCATTCAAGCCTGCCTTGCTTCTAGAGCTAGAGGGAAAAACAACAATACCTGAGCTGCTGTACACACAACTTTGCCGTGTGTATTTATTGATAACCATCACTCTTCTCTAAGGGAAGAAAATGTAATAAATGCTGCGCGTAACTCAGGGTCGCAGCAATCTGCCCTCCTGTTAGCAGTTAAATGCTCCACTCAACTAAATGGTCAACTGACTGCCTTTTCATGTTCGTCTTAGAATACTTGAACACATTTATTAAAACAACTTCGAGTAGCAACATCTCTACAAGATGAAAAGTAACACGAAGTAAAAGGGGTCATGGATACTTCACAGCTCTCCACTACCAGGTACGCAAAACGAATTCCAACACACAACTGTTGCTTACAAGTCATGTCACTAATACACCCATGTTTAATATGGCTGATACATTGTTAATTATCCAGAAACAGAAGTGCTCTTATTCTTTCAGGAAATGCACCGTGTGGAAGAACGTATATTTTTAAACGATTTCAAATACAGCTGAGAAGATATACATTGCTTCCGGTGTGGGGTTCAAAAACTGATGACTGAAACCGCACTTCCCATCATAACTTCACGCACTGCCTAAGCGAAGATATCCGAATTTTAAACGCATTTACAAATCAGTTAGCACAGAAAAAGCTTGCAATAAACGTAGACGACTAATTCATTCACTGACATCCAGAAACACGTTGAACGCAAGCTTCCAAGTCGTGCTCGTGTTGACAGCAGTCTGTCTGCCCCCACACTGTTGAAGGCAAGGAGGCCTTCTTAAATAAATCCAAACCGACTACACAGTTTTCAGCAAAGAAACAATAGAAACAAAAAGTGAATAAATGAAGCAACGAGCACATGTACCACTAAAGAGTCGTACCCCCAAAGGGTGGAATCATGCATGCACTAATAATATAAAAAAGATAATCGCACAAGGGAAACCCGCATCATCCCGATAACTTGAGAAACGGAAAATGTTATGAATTCTAAGATACAACAAAAGACTAATGTGGTAACTTGAGTACTATCATGCACCATATAAAGCAGTTTCATCGTAGGTTACATATACTAAAATGAAGTTCATGGACCGCCAAGAAACGAGAGAAATCTGAAGATTAGAAAACCAAAGTCGGAGCAGAAATAGAGGCAAGTTTGAAATAAGGAAAAGAAACAGCACGTAACTTGCACGCAAGACCATCACTATGATAGCTGTGTGTGGAGATTGCGCAGCGCGCTTCATACATGTTATCGATCGCAGTGAACGCACTAAACACGACAGTGCACACCATATCGACCCCAGCAGTGTACGCTCAGAGTTCTGCCTCCACAAGCCGTATTTTACGTAGACGCACGCGTACGACTACAGCGTGTGCAGCGTCTATATATTAATGGCCCAACACCTAAAAACCGGACGCCGGCCACTTTTGCCACGACAGCGAACTATGGAACAGTGAAAAACGACGCAATTAACTACTGCTCGTACAGTCAATTTCCAAGCTTTAAGTCCAAACAAGAAGTGATAATACTAGTTCTTTGCCATCAGTTTTAGCACGTGAGGGGAAGCGGTGCAACCGACATAGTTGCTCTTAGAAACCGAGTCTAGAGTGAACCACCCCAGCAGTCTAGAGTGAACCACCCCAGCAGTCTAGAGTGAACCACCCCAGCAGTCTAGAGTGAACCACTCAGGGGTTAAGCTTTTCAGGAGAAGGTGCTATTAGGAGAAGTTTTGTTTTTCATTTTCACTCGATCCAAAGAAATCTGATGCCAGTTACTTTCAGCAGAAAAACTACGAGATGTTGCTTCATCATTTACTTCATTTGCCTAGAATTCCCTTCATGACTTAAAACTATCAATTTAATTCTAGAAAAGATGACAAAAATAAGAATTGGTGCAGTAGTTGACCAGGAAGACAATCAGCGCTACGCATGCGAGGGCACCACAACGACAGTCATGGTTAATGCTTCAAAACCAAGTAAATAAAGATGCTATAAACCTATATTCCACAGTAGGATGGATGAAATTAGCGTTTTAGAATGTCAGTTTCAAGAAATAATGTAACCTGGAACGTTGTGATATCTAAGATTGAAGGCTAATATTGAGCTTGAACGCTAGTTACTCAACTTTCCACTCACAAAAATAGCAAAACTAACTTGAAAATTCCAGATAGATTATGAGGATAATTTACTGGAGCCGTCACCAACGTTGCGTTACAAGAAGCATCAAGGAAACAGGAGACCTGATCTAAATCCCCTACTCTTGTATGCACATACGAAGCAATGCTTGATACTTAACATGTCATTAATTGAAACTAACATGCACAAACTCATTGATAAAATGAAATGAAGGTAGACGAGTTCTGCAGTGAAGTGATACATCTAGCAAGCCTCATCCCTCATACCCAAGTCCCAATTGAATTTGTGTAGACAAAATGAGCAAGTTTTACAGATCTATTCATAATCTATGCTTAAAAACGCCTTAGAATCTACATTGTTACACCGTAATTGTTGAACATATTAAAACCGGCGCAATACAATGAACTTAATTTAATGGAATAGCGTTAATTCAATGCCGATGTAGTCACGACTACTGGAGCCATAAAAAAATTGTGTAAATATGAATTAAAGTTTTTTTTTAATCTCATTATCAAACTTAATAGACTCGTGAACATCAATGAATTGCTCATACGGTTAAAAAGTAGATTCAAAAAGCTATTTCCTCGAGCCAAATAATGGTCAAGTGTTCACATGAACTGTCTCAAGTTCAGTGACAAGCAAAGAAGCAAAAGGACGTCGAGTGTACGCTACAAAAATAATAGCGAGTTACTCTGGATAATAGATTGCATTCTCAACTCTCCAAATAATCATGATAAAAGGTTCGAGTTCTGAATATCAGCGAGCTGTTCCCGAAGTAATTAGCATTCAAAAGCTTCGAGAAATATTGCGCAGAGAAAGGAAGGCGTCGTGATGCAGGAGTCGCTGCTGCTGACGGTCCAGATCGATAAGCTCCAATTCAAATAATTGACCAAACTCGAGGGAGCGTTGCGGCAACCCTCATACCAGCTACAGTTCTGTAGACTTGTGAGGCCAGTCATTTGGACACTACGCTTACCAAGAAATCCCAGAAAGCGCCTGATATCCTCACAAAAACTTACACCGGCGAGAATAAAGAACTTGGATGATGAAATTGTATTTGAAGCTAGAATACAACACTGGCACTATTTAACCAACGACTTACACAAGAATTAGATAAACTTAAGACGGATTTAATTCTCACGAAGTCTTAATTGTACTAAATTACAACGTTCAAGAAAAGCAGTTCATTTACGAATTAGGAAAATTAAGTTAGAGGTAAATAATAATTTTTTCAATGCCCAGCGACAACGATCCCGTCAATCCAAATATTTGGAAGGTTTAGTTGGCTTCTACTCGAGCTGATGAGACGTTTTGTTGGACGACGTTCATGACGCGTTTTATGACGAACAGACGAAGGATCGCACGAACAGACGAAGCATCGCACGAACAGACGAAGCATCGCACGAACAGACGAAGCATCGCACGAACAGACGAAGCATCGCACGAACAGACGAAGCATCGCACGAACAGACGAAGCATCGCACGAACAGACGAAGGATCGCACGAACAGACGAAGGATCGCACGAACAGACGAAGGATCGCACGAACAGACGAAGCATCGCACGAACAGACGAAGGATCACACAAATGAACTAGTGGTAGTGCGGCTTCACTAGTAGTTTTTAAACTCCCTTCGTTAACACAACGAACAAGAAGACTAACTTTTAGCGATGTTTACTGTACCGCCACAAGGCTCAAACTTGCTGTATTTATTAATTCAGACTATTCTATTAGGAGAAGCCGGAAAATAACAAGCCCAAAATATTTTAGGTAAACGAAAATTATTAAAAACTTGAAAGCAGCTAAACGATTGAAACTTAGCAATTTAACCATGAGAAAATGAGTTAAAAACAACACTGAACCACTTAATCTACGATTAGAGCCATTTCTTCAGTGTACGCAATTATAAAACAGGATTATTTCAATGCAAAAAGGTTTTGCATAATAGATTAAGCCTCGTTGTATCACTATATATCCAGTAGATAAGCAACATAATAATCGAGTGAACACAACAAAGCCTCTATCTTCGGACTCCTACATGTGTGATGAGACAATAGCACTCAAATGTTTTCCACAACCACATTCTCGAAAAAGAAAAAATGCATTTCAATTGTTACTAAGAAACTTCCTGGAGAGACGATGAGATTTTCCAAGAAATAAAATTCCATCGGCAAACCTTCAAAGATTTGTAGATATGAGAACCATCGTCAATAGCACCTGATGAATAAAACGTAGAATAGCTTTCTTCGAATAACAGCCGTGAATAACAATAGCCTTGAATAATAGCCTTCTGTGACCCCAACGCGTGGGTAGAAACAGTCTATGAGAGTTGCTCATTTGCAGTCAATTAGAATGGAGGTCCAGAAAAACGCCTACACTCGTGTCAACTATAATTGACTAGGGCTTGCATGACCCTGGTATTGCAGTAGTTGTGCAGCCCTAACGCTCAATACAACATTTCTACTCTCAGAATACATGAGAAGCTGAGAAATGGAGCTCACAAGACGGCCATAGGCGCATGAGGTTGCGCGCAAATGAGTTAGCTACCCCACACTAAATGCACGAAAATAAGTACTTACAGATAAAAATTCACAACAAACTCCGACAACAAGAGCTGCTTTATCTACGATATCTTAGTGCACCATTTTGCAAACGTACCATCATTTACCTGTGATTGAAAGCAGGTCAGTGTACAAGTAGATCATATTAATTCAAGTACCAATATTTTTACCGGCTCAAGTGATTTCAATGCCAAACTATGAAGCAATGGAGCTCTGGTCTCACTCACACATTTTGCAGCCGAATGTGCATCCAAGATGCAGCTTGCTCTCCTTCGCCCATTAATAAAAGCTGAACTTGCAATTTTAACGCAAATGTTTTACAGACTGGGCACAGGGCCCTTACCTTTCATCTAAGAGGTAGTCGTTCTTACAACTCGCCTCGATGACACAAAGAAACAAGAAGTGACATAGAAAAAGAAGCAAAGAGCAAGAAGTCTGTTACATCGCATGCAGACATCCAGCACGGGTGAGAACAGACGTCCTCTACAAGTGTGACTGAAAAGAAGCATGAAGTTCGAACTAAGAATTAAACCCTCATGTTACCACCAGGACAATGGAGTCAAGGAGTCTCGTAAAAATGACTGCTCCTAAACAGTCGGAGTCGCAGTTGGGCTTCAGAGATTCAAGACCCTAAGAATTGAACTTCCGGCTCCACAGGCCTAGATCCAACTACTAATATCACAGAGTTCTTGCATATTTATCTGAAACGAGCCGTCGGTATCGGTTCTGTCCTAATTTATTTCAAGAGTACTTCAAGTTCTGGCTCAGAATAAAAGACAACTTGAGAACTGGTCGCAAAAAGAAGCAAAAAATTTAATTTTTTCAATATAAAATATCGCACTGAGTCCAGTTAGAGCACGATACTGGAAAAAAAGAATTAATACGCAGTTTCTATGATGGGTTTCAAAAATACATTTGACAAAGAGAAGACTACAAAGCGTTTTGGAAAATGCAGACAATAGAAGCATGTATAAATAAAGGTAATGGCGAGCCCACTCGCATGCAGTCGCAACCTCATGCCAGTTTTCCTTAGTTCCTTGTGAGAGAAAAGACGCATGTGTGAGATCAGCACTAACATGTGACCGTTCACAGCCCACACCACGCATCAACGCTTCAACTTAGCAAGGAAAATGACAAAAAACTCTGTCTTCTTCCCACGTACTTACAAGTGATACAAAAATAAGAAAAATAGGAAAATTATTCGCAAAACAGACAACGAATAGCCATGCACTGGCAGAGCAAGTTCCTTGAAAATTAGACAATTTTCAAGTTACTTATTACTAGAATGACTTCTGTGAACTAACATTTACAACAATACCATCCTCCCTTACAACACATACCCAGTGTACATATGGTAGTTCTTACTGTCAAGAATATAGGAAAATATTCAAATACTTTGTTCAGATGGGATGCTTCCAGTACCCCTCACCACCTCACCACCCTATACAACAATGTTGGAATGAGAGTACATGCGTCGTCAGATTTACGACATTGGCATACATGTATTTCATACTATCACTTCTGCAGAGTGAATACTTGACATGCTGCTACACCAGGCACACACAATACACTGATGCTGCTTTGAAGGAGATACCAGCACACTAAGGAACTGCTCAGACATACTTGGTAATAGGATACTAGGTAGACACATATTTCATCATGAAATCTAAAATAAAACAACTTGATGGATGAATTTGAACATGTGTTTGAATATTTTCAAATCCTGAAAAGCTTTTCTCTTTTTCAGAAAATATACATGAAAGTGCCCCTCCAACCTACTGAACATGTTGAAGACCACATCTTTTACAAGGTTGAAACTTCTGAAACGCTTTACTCTTAATATAATTTTTATACTATGTATCAGCTTGTAATTACCTAGCACATCATGTCACAATTATAAGTGCAAAACTTATCAATCAAGAAAATATAAAACGTAATTCAGATTTGTGGTACTGATACCAGCAAAATAGGATTTTAAATGGATCATTTTCTAACATCCAGGATCATTAAAATGCTGATATTTTGTATACTTAAAGCAAAAGACGTTTGTCAGTGTACTGTTGCATAATTGGAAGCTGCAGAATCCAATTTTAGTTTTGAGGAAGTTGAGAAGTTTGAGTGTTATCACTAGATTAGGTTATCAAGTGTATACCCAGTCAATGTTCCTAGAATATTCAAAGCTAACTCAAACTGTTAATGAAAAATAATGATGAAGCCTAATGAAAGTTTACATCTAGATACATACTAAGTTGAACATGAAGGTTAGTGGCTAGGGAACATGTACACCTTACAACTGGTCTCCTGAAATGTAGCACAACTAACAACACGGCATGGGACTTCGGTATTGATACGGCATGGGACTTCGGTATTGAACCAAGAATGGGCCAAACGGCTCGTTCCTATTGCCTTATTCTATTCTAAATCAAGTCTACCACAAACAATTAAGGTGCAGGTCTCCAGCCACATTAATATTATAGCTAGGCCCTTGCTACAATCAAGCACTAAAGGGTCATCATTTTGTACCCCTCTATGGATGATGCAGCATTACTACTCATATAACATTCAAAGTTGTTCCATGTCCCGATTTTTCACATAAAATTCTTTTCCTGTTAACCAAATGATACTTGTATGCCTCTTACAAGCCAAAAGCAATGGGAAATTCTATGATTCATGAAAGTACTGGATAGAAGATAGGAGTGACATCTCATTCATTCAAATGCTGACTACTGAATGATAGCTAGGCATGTTCTTATCAGGCTGTTTTCAATGGAAACTTTGAATTATGTTCACTAGGACCGAAGTTAATTCTCACACACAAGTTTTTCAAGTGTGGTGGTACACATTGCATACCTCCTAGCACATGCTGGGTGCTACAGAAAACATACCACTTTTTAAAATTTTGTTCCTGCCCTGCTCAACAGCTCAAAATTTGTACCACCATCATAAATATAATGGAATAGTCATAAATTTTGAGCATGTTACACATTTTTTCCCTCAAAAATATCAGTCTGAAATGATGATTAAGTGATACCCCAACAACACCGGTACCCCCAACAGTAAAATATGTCTTTTACACTGAACAAGTTAATTTAAAGCATTCAAATTTAATTATTCATATCAGCTTGGTTACTAAAGCTGAGTGTTGGACTGCAGCCTAAGCTGTATAAGGCTTCTTCTTTCATCATCACCAGCTTGGTCGACTAGTGAGCGAATCTGCTTTCGAGCGGGAAGACCCGGGTTCGAATCCCGCTGCCGACATGGTTGACGCGGCTAGAAATACGACATGGGACTTGGGTAAAACAACTGAATAATTATCGAAGTAATTATCCGATCCAAGAATGGGCCAGAAGGTTCGTTCCTATAGCCTCATTGTATTCTATTCTATTCTGGAATGACCACTTATGATGATATATTGGACATGTAATTATTAAGGAAAGAAAGTGGAGTATGATATGCATTTGATACATACCTCAGCAAAACCTATGCAGTGTTTCAAATCTCAAAGAGAACAACACATCAAAACCCCAACTAAACATTCGATTTCATCAAAAATTTGCTATCAATTTAAACTAATGTACGACTGTAAGAACAAGATTATTATATTGGTAATGTTAGTGGAGACGCTCATACACGGTTGAAAATTAGGTAATTCAAAAATTCTCAATTCACACTAATCTTGAACCACATGGAAACCTCGTCAGTATCTACAAGAAACTAAATTTACACCCTAGACAAAATTATCGCGAGCTGAACATATGTCCAGCCGGTTTATGGAACGCAGAAAATAGCGACGACGAAGCTTTTTATTCACATTAAAGGAAAAAAAATGCCGGTAACCGATGTGAAATCAGGAACCAGATGGCGGATAGTAAAGAGACTAAGACAAAAGATCATCGTTCAACACACGCACCTTAGATTTAGATTTCAGGGCCAGCGTTTGGCTGGGGTCTTTGTAACCGTCGCAGAGAGAACGCGGCTTGCCTGCTTTGCAGTAGCTGTTGCTCGGACTACTCCGCACACAGGTAAGGTGTAGCTACCGCTAGTGCTGGCCGCTCCAGCGTCATCTTCAACTGTTTCTTCAATAGAACTAAACAACATATTGCACGCAGCCAATATACTATACAAACTGCGAGTTATTTCTGCATGCAAAACAAAAGGAATACCATAAATGACAGCATAATACTATTTAAGAAATGCTGAGAGAAGAAACGTTGCCACTGCGCACGCATCGCACGCCAGGTGAAGCTACAAGCAGCATCAGGTCGGCGTGGGTTTTGCCTCAACTCGGGTATAAAGGCAGATGAAAATAAATAGTTTACCGCGTGTACCTATACTTGAAGAGAAGTATTAAAAAGTTTAAAGTAAAATATCTTTCTTAGAGATAAATGTATAGCCAAATTATCTAGAAAAACCTAGATCGAGCATGCTAGCGCAAATGCCGCCCGTCGCAACTCCCACGTTGGTAGCAATCAATACGCCCCTCTCTCTAACCTTTACCTTACTCGTCATAGAAAGCTTATAATTAAACACCCTCAAGACTCACCGAACTGGTTGTAGTTTCTAAGCAAGGTTGACAAACTGGATACAACCTACAACTGGAAACTGATCAACTCAGGAGTCGAAAAACTGAGGGTGAACACAGGAGAAATGGGAACGCACTTCTACACTTGTTCCACGCTCCAACTAAAATGAGCCGCTGCGTCTAGAACTGCGACTTATAAACTAGGAATAGCCGAAAGTAAGGATTGTTTATATTTAATTATAAATTTACATGGGTTTCATCTACAATTTCAAAAATTCTACCATGTACCACATGAAAGGCGAGTGTTAATACACAGAAAATGCCAAAGCCAAATTTTCCCTCGTAGCTGAATCATAACTACATGTGTATGAAGTTTAATTTGAATAAATTTTCACATTACACACTCAAAAAACTTGGAAACAAGATTTATATCGTTAGAAATCTATAGAGAATTAAATTAACAGAGAATAACAGAGTGAAGGGCAGGTTTAGTTCGCAGCGCGCAAGTCACAAAGTGGAGGAACGGTCGATAGACGAGGGCTGGAAAGAGGGCTGGAAGGAGCGCTTGTTTCAAATGACCGAGGGGAGAGGAAGTACAGGGGCTTTGTATTTTATTAATAAATAACCTGAACTTTTATACCAAAATAAATTAACATTTGATGGTTTTGTCCCAACATTGAAGCCTACACCATCACATGAAGCTCACACCATCACCAGCTTGGTCGACTGGTGAGCGAATCTGCTTGCGAGCGGAAAGACCCGGGTTCGAATCCCGCTGCCGACATGGTTGATGCAGCTAGAAATACGGCATGGGACTTGGGTAAAACAACCGAATAATTATCAAAGTAATTATCCGACCCAAGAATGGGCCAGAAGGTTCGTTCCTATAGCCTCATTCTATTCTTATTCTACAGTCGAAAACGCGCTCACAACTAAACACACCGATGAGAAACTTTCCAAGGGATGTAATACAAATACGGAATCTTCATTTAAGACATTACCTCCTCAGACAATCAGAACGATTGTCATAAAATTGTATTTGCTTATGATGAGAAACATTCTGAAAAACGATTAGAGCAGGCAATCAAACGGCGCACACGGGCCTGGCAAGCAAACGGCGCTCACGGGCCTGGCAAGCAAGTTCAAGTAGAGAGAAACATTAAAGGTTCAAATAAAGAAAATAAACTTGCAGCCAACATCAAGTAACAAAAGTTGCTCATAACTGTGGGCTCAGAACGTTTCTGCCCATTAGAAACGCAAATGACTGTGTTGTTCAGCATGATTAATTTCAGTTGCTAATACTAAATATCAAGGTTTTAATTTAACAATCAAATAATTTCAATTTAATGTGATAATCACTCAACTGCACATGAATTACTAAATTGCTCAAGAAAAATATTTTTCATGGAGAAAAAATGAAAAAATTAGTTCATTAGGCGGCTGCCGAATTAGTCAAGGTTGTACGTCATATGTTTTTTTAATGAAGTGTTAAACATTGAATCCTGTATTCAAAATAAACGCACGAATTTAGGTATAAAAAATACTGAAAAAGAAGCATACTCAGTTTTCAAACCTGTTCCAGCATGGGTCTCGTCTTGAGGAATTAAAATGTTGCATTACCACAGTACATCAAAACATTAACAGAGCTAGAACAAGTGACGCTGTTATGAGAAGTCTTGTTGAGTGCCTGCATTGCTTGGTTCATGTGTTAGCAGTTGCTTTATCTCACACAACTAGAGATGCTCACACAACTAGAGATGCTCACACAACTAGAGATGCTCACACAACTAGAGATGCTCACACAACTAGAGATGCTCACACAACTAGAAATGCTCACACAACTAGAGATGCTCACACAACTAGAGATGCTCACACAACTAGAGATGCTCACACAACTAGAGATGCTGATGCAAGTTTCTTACCTGATCAACTTGTAATAGCAGCGCTCTACGACTTTAGAACCGTTTTAAAAAGTGACCAATAATCCAAGCATTAATATTTGGCAACCGATAACAATTTAAATGATTATATAAACGAAAGAATCAATAAATGAATACTAAATTGGTAAAATCTAAAAGTTGAAAAGAGAATGGACAGAAAATGAATTTTCAATTTCCCTCATCAAGAAACAATCGTGTAGTGGGCACCGAAGTAAAACATGCCAGTAGGTCACACAGCTTCATTTCAATTTGCCATCTGCATATTAATACAAGCATCTGGCTTGCCCATTGCTCCTCCTGACATCTGTATTGCACGCCAGGGATATCGATCAGTACTGGAGTATACACCATACTCGACTCCATGAAGTTTGTGAACATCTTTTGAATGCTCAAAGTACGGAGAGCAAATACAATAATACGTACTTGATGGAGATAGACCTTGTCAATCGTCATGTGCACTTGAAAACATTGTGAAGTAATCTGATATTGGTGATAAACATCACTTTCTAAAAAGTAATTGATAACTGAAGGGTTAAAACACCGTGTCCAACACCTGTATTATTTTTTTTATTGTAAGTGTGTTGTTGTCCCGAAGAACATTTCCATTAATGTGTCATTTTAATTAAATTCACATTTACAATAATGTGTAGACGTTATACAAATAAATTAGAATAGAACGTTCGCTGAAAACACTGGAAATGCTACCAGTTCAATCTTTGGTCGCTGAACTACTGTACGCTGTGTAGTAGTGCTGCATTTGTTGACCTTTACAGCCAAGCGCGTACATAGTCGGCAAACAAGGAATTATTTGAAGACGCAGAGAGGAAATTTATGGTCTGCCAGTATTGATTTAGGAAAAATAAAGTTCAACCCTGTTCAAATGGACGAGAAGAAATTTCAAAGTTAATCAAGCAGTGTTATCGATCCTGTCCACTCATGAATGATACCTTCTTAAAAAAATACATGTAGAAATTATGTGCAGCAAGGTAGGTTGGTTCCAGTCGCACCACAAATACGCTCACGCTGCCCCTTGCTTCAGCCCCTGATCAAACAGTCGTTTATACCTGACTTGGCTAATAGAAATAATTGATAACGGGTATTTCAATGGCTTTTAACATAATGCAACTGCAAAAAATGTCTGAATGCCTGGGAAATATAAAATATGGGTATTATAGTGTGCTAAAGATTTACAAGTATTTAATATTATTTATTGTATGTAGCTTTTCAATACATGACTACTTCATAAGGATCAACAGTAAAATGCATCATACTAGCGATAGCAGAAAACAAGGATACTGAAATTTTTGCAGTACCTAACGTACATGTCGATTTAAAGCAAAGCTATGGCTAAAATACTACAAAAACTACTCGCAAGACCAGCTCATTTCGCTCGTATATGACAGTTGGAGCTGAAAATTAAGAAAAAACATGTTTCGGAATTATGACTCACGGTGCCCGTGTTTTAGCAACACCACCACAGAGCATCTAACACAGGCCAAAACTTGAAAAAATGTAAACCGTTGCAGTCTCGAAGACACTTGGACTGGATACAGAATACAGGTTTTCCACATGGGACGAGAACAAAAAAATGAAAAAGAAAATCAAAGCTCACACCTAACTACACAACTGGATCGGCTACGCAGGTGACAGCGCTGCAGTGGGTAGCTTAGGCACCTCACACATACAGAAGCGCTAAATCAAAAAGACCCATGAACGACAACCAGTCATACCTGCATTCACGCTTCACACTGACCAGAGCAACCATTTCTTCACTGAGAAGCATTACTTCAGGGCAAAATAAATGGTCAACCATCCCAAACCGACGATTCATGACGTAAATACAGTAGAGTGTACTAGAACAAATAAATAATGCGTAGTTGGGTGCTTTCAGGGACACCTGAACAAGAATTAGTGAAAGAATATTCTAACTCAGTTGTAAATATTGAAAAATGAACTGATTGCCAGGTTATACCATATCGAAAGTTGTCATTTTGTTGACGGTTGACTTTCGTTCGTTTGCATTCATAGACAACAAAGATTGATCCGAGGGGCCGTCTAAATAATTTTGCTGATTACGTTGCGTAGGCTCCTTTGCTGTCCCTTAATCTTCGCATTAGAATAAATTCTCATGCATTCTAGCTTTCAAAGTGCACCTAGGCTCCACTAAACTTAATTCCTCGAATAAGCTCACCGTTGAACGATATCGCTCGCATAAGTTAAAAAAAACTAAGCTCATTATCGAAAAAAATTTAAACAAAATTTGAAAGCAATGGAAAATCAAACTATTTGCTTCAGTTGGTTATTATAAATTCATTCTCCATCAATAACGATATATTCCAGCAACATGAACGATTAACAATTTAATTTACATTACTGGGCACAGTCTTGTGGTAATGAAATGCGTACTATCTGGGCTAAATAGACATCGCTTTCACGGCTTGGGACACATCGTCACTTGCAAGAGACTTGCCTCAACTTTCCGCAGCGGAACCTCAAGAGTTCCTCAGCAATTCCGAGATAGAATCATTGTAAAAACCATCGTCCATGGAAAAATGCAAAAATTATGAGCTATCATCTAGATAATTTTTACCAACATCCTAACAATCGTCTTATGAAATAATGCAAAAACATCATACAGTACATTTACTTTTCAATTAACACTGCATCATAATTATTAATCATAGAGTAAGTTCATGTCCACAGTGTAAAATTTTTGATGTGCTGTGAGGGACAAAGACGTTTGAATGATTTGAATCGCAGCTGAGCAGCTCCCGTGGTCAAGGCTCTGACGCAACTGTATCACATGTGCTTCGTTCCGTGGTCGAGAATTCTATGCGCCAATTATTTCCTTTCATTTACTGCATTTGTTATGCCAGCAAGCAAAAAGTATATATTTTATAGTATTACGGTTTAAAAAACATACATTAATCTTTGAATATATTTTTGGGTTATGATGAATTAGTTTCCTGCAAAAGGTTCAAGAATAAGCCTGATTTCCAAGCAAGTGTGGTGTGCGATATATCCTATGGATGTGTTCAAAACAGTACTAAAATTAAACTATTTTGTTGAGGAAAGTATTTGTATAACCTTTAGAAAATGTCTATATGTGAACGGATTCATAATTCCTCATTTCACGAGGCTAATTCAATATTGTCGTGCCATGGGTGCAAGCCAACAAGAATTTTATTTACTCGAAGGAATGTCGTTGGATACTGTTTGCTCGCTACGTGTGCTGGAATTATAATTATCATTATTGCTATTATTACATTCCTGATTTAGTCACCACTGCATACGTTGGAAAAGTATTTTAGTATCAGCATGGAACATCTGAGCAAACAGAAGCACTGAGGAATATAATTGAGCTACGGCATGACACACACACTGAGCTTCACTACACTTCCTGGCCACAATGTACACGAGAAACAAGGCCCACAGTTGCTCAAGGAAAGCGCCTTCAGTCATTCCAGTGCTGGTTATTGTAGTTAATATCAAGATGAATGAATACAATGTTTTTCTGGTATTACCAGAGTTTAGGCTTCCATTCAACACTAATGCAGTTACTTGGTAAACTCGTATATGCACTGAAATACTACTATGGGCATTGGCTACTTCAGGTGCAAATGCTTCACTTCTAATTAAGTCACCCTTTCCAATACTGTTCATAAAATACATGAAAACTCAATTTGTATGTGACAATATTTATATAGACTATGACCTAAATCTTTGTTATGATATCAGGCACTCGCATGAATTCAAGAATTAGACACATAAGTGAGAACTAAAATGTTAGCTTTGGATGAACATACGTACCTATACGTACGACCAACTCCATCTTCAGAGCAAGCACTCGTGGTTCAAGGCACAAGTTGTGCTCTGTACTCAGATAAAGTCCTCTGAGCAGCTAAAGTTAGGATGTGTGTAAAATTTCTCCGAAACTCAATGGTAATTCCCAGTTTCCAATGAGAAAATGGAATTAACCTTGTATGATATATACATGATATTCAATTAATACATTTTTATCATCGACAGGTACGCATTAAGGCTCACATCCGCAATGCAATTTATTACGTAAGAGTCGAAGAAATTAGTACAGTAAATCTATTGCATACAATGACGTTTAATAATACTTATTAACTAAAGTATGGATAATTTTCTCACTGTGCGGAATATATTTTAATATAATATTTCAAGTTTAACGACGGAAACTGAATAATATGCAATGTTAAAAATTCAAACGGGGCTTTAAATTCCAGTTCAGTCAGCATTATGGAATTTGGCGATGCGAAAATTTTGCAGAAATTAACAGACGCGTATGCGCGAGCAAGAAATTGTGCAGTTGATTTAGCAGGTGCTGCAAGGAATGCCAGTTGCTCGTGGTTTAAAATAAACATTAACCAGCTTCTACAAGTAAACATTAACCAGCTTTTAAAGGGTGTGGCAAAAGTCACATGATATATTTAGAATTAATTTATGAAAAAACTACTTGAGGTAGAAACTTCAGGTAAATTACAAACGAAAGAAAGGGTTTTGGAGTTTTTATTTAAATAGGATATCATCTAAATGTCCACCATTTTGGTTTATGCACATGCGCATTCTTTTTGTAACAGAATCTATCACTTTTCTTAGCATCTCGGGAGGAATGTTGCGAATCTCTTGAGAAATGTTCTCTTTCAAATGTTCCAAAGTACGAGGCCTATTAATGTATACTTTTAACTTTAAGTACCCCCATAAAAAGAAATCCAAAGGGGTCAAATCACAAGATCTAGGAGCCCAAGGAATCCCACTTCACTCACAAAAGGTTACTGTCTGGTGCGGTATGACAAGTGAAAGGATTATCGGTCCCTATTTTTTTGCAAATCAGAATGAAGAAACTGCGACTGTAACTGGAGTTGCATATCGAAAATTCATTGAAGAATATTTAAGACCTTAAATTCAAGATGGGATTATGTGGTTTCAACAAGATGGTGCAACAGCCCATACAGCAAAGGAATCAATTTAACTTTTGAAGACAATTTTCCCAAATCTATTAATTTCACGTTTTGGTGATGTTCCTTGGGCTCCTAGATCTTGTGAATTGACCCCTTTGGATTTCTTTTTATGGGGGTACTTAAAGTCAAAAGTATACATTAATAGGCCTCGTACTTTGGAACATTTGAAAGAGAACATTTCTCAAGAGATTCGCAACATTCCTCCCGAGATGCTAAACAAAGCGATGGATTCTGTAACGAAAAGAATGCGCATGTGCATAAACCAACATGGTGGACATTTAGATGATATCCTATATAAATAAAAACTCCAAAACCCTTTCTTTCGTTTGCAATTTACCTGAAGTTTCTATCTCAAGTAGTTTTTGCATATACAGGGTGTCTCAAAAAACTGTACTCACACTTTAACTGTCACTAACATGCTGCATTTTTTGTGTTGCAGGCCTTTTTTGTTTTGAGCATTTGCGAACATGATTTTTCAATTACATTTGTCTTCTGTATTCGAAGATGTTCCATTTTACTCTATGTTCATATATAAATGTTTTCTCGTCATTCAAAGTGCGCGTACATTTTTTTGAGACACCCTGTATTAATTCTAAATATATCATGTGACTTTTGACACACCCTTTACAAGTAAATATTAACCAGCTTCTAAAAGTAAACATAAACTAGCTCTAAAAGTAAACATAAACTAGCTCTAAAAGTAAACATTAACCAGCTCTAAAAGTAAACATTAACCAGCTCTAAAAGTGAACATTAACCAGCTCTAAAAGTAAACATTAACCAGCTTTAAAAGTGAACATTAACCAGCTTTAAAAGTGAACATTAACCAGCTTTAAAAGTGAACATTAACCAGCTTTAAAAGTGAACATTAACCAGCTTTAAAAGTGAACATTAACCAGCTTTAAAAGTGAACATTAACCAGCTTTAAAAGTGAACATTAACCAGCTTTAAAAGTGAACATTTGTCAGCTTTAAAAGTGAACATTAACTAGCCTCGATTAAGGCTTAAAATAGTTTATTAGCTTCCAACAGACTGTTCAAGTATGACTTGTGCTATACACTTGGTAAAAATACACGAAATTGAAGGAAAAATGCATAAGGGTAAAATACGTAAAGAAAAAGTTCAGATCCTGATTCAAGTTATAGGATGATTTAACGAACTCAACAAGTTTGCTAATCAATTAATGGATTTAGTCACCCCGAGTCTGCCTTAATTCGTACACTTATATAACTTACTCCAAGTTTACACTCACATTCTTACCTATTTTCAACTTATCTGACATAGACGATGAAATTAATACTACTGTATTGGTTACTCGAGGTCAGACTATTTAACAAATTATATCGTTGGTTCACGAGTTTTGTACAGAAATTGTGCAAAAAAGTGAATATTCTATGCAACACATCCATATCAATAGAATTTGTTTCACGTCTCAAGTGTAGGAAATAATCGCAACGTAATTCAGGCAACAATTTTAATACCTATCTAACGACCATAAAAATGGGTCAATGTGAACTCTCTATAGAAAAAAATATTCCTTGCAACATCAATTAAAAAATGTGATCGTAAATCTCCAAGTTTGTACCTCCATGCAGAAAATGATTTTTTAATGTGAAAATAATATTTGAACAATCCGGTTCTTAATGTTGAGAAATGAATGAACTCACTGAAGTTCTCGAGTTTAAAAGTTTGGGCGTACCAAAAATGTGCCCAATCTTGCATTAAATAACATCAGAAACATTGTACCAGTTTATTTCTATAAAAATTACATGTACTTACCATAGTTAACATAAACGAGCCTGGAAGAACTCTAGAACTGCGTTATCCGAAAGTCCCAGGAGCGTTTTTAAAGAAGCAGATCGAGGAAACTTTTTACAGTTTGTACCTTATCAGGATTTTGTAGAAAAACGTACGAGACACACACAAGCACTCTTAATTAAGACAACGATCACAGGTGGCAGTCAGGAGATCAAAATTGCGGGCAGAGTCGAGCACCTGACTACCTCGGCTCCACCAGCCAGCCCTGTCTACGTCCCGTGCTCCCATTGGCTGTTCAGGCATTCTCGCGGGTTGCCATTCAAACAATAGTCTTCAGGTTTCGATTTTCCCTGCACTGCTTCAAACTATGATTGTCATTATACAAGTTGAATTATCTCCAGATGTGCTGCTGAAAAGTCTGGAAGGAACCTTAACTTTGGAATTCCAGGAAATTAGTTCAGTAGGCAGGTCCTCTTGAGGGAATTTCCACTACAAATCCAGGTTAGTCAAGAATACAGGTATGATCTTTTAGCTTACCACCGTTTTAAAACTCGTTGCTTTTCTGACGTAATGAAGCGAGTTCTAGTTTCTATGCCTCTATTCTACTGAAATTATGTCCAGGTTCTAACTAGGCATACTCTCTCAAGTTTACAAATCTTAATCTCTTTAACCTCTGCGTCAACATGATGTGTTTATTTTTTCCCAACTCGTTTACTTAGTTAATCATAAGTGTGCTTACCTATACTACATTACTCTTATGTGTGCATACCTATACTAGGTTACCCATAAATGTACCTACCTATACTACAGGTAGGTTACTCAAAATCAAAAGTGTAACTATACAGGCCCTATATTTACAGCGAAATGAAATTCAAACTAAACTCATAAAAATTCTAGGTTATAAATCAAATGTTGCGTATGATACTTTCTAACCAGGCTCCACGAACCTGACCTCGCTACCATGCATTCACATGAACTGAAAGTAGTGCAATGAAATATTGTGAACGCGTTTTCACCTTTGCTTTCAATTTGGCTGAACGAAGCTCCACGGTGATAAAGAATTTTCGAAAAATATTCTCCATGAGAACATGAATTTTCAACAGGACAAATGAATGAAAGCAAGCTTTGTCTTGTAATGAAATAATTCTGTTTTACATTACAACAAAGCATATTTATTGCATAAAGAGTTTTAAAGAGAGAGTTTTTCCAAACTTGTTTTGTAATTTAAAAATTGTCTGATAGATTGCCTTCTAAAGAAATGCGAGCAGAAAATTCATTCCTGTTCCATTAAATCTTAGTTTCACTACATCAAGCGAGTTAAAAAAGCGAGCTTTCCCGTAACCTTTCATGTGTTCGCAGGACGCGTTAGGACTTCGCCTGTATTCATTAACAATGACGGAATTATGTGCGTAATGAGGAATTCAGACACTTAGATAGACTTTCTTGAGAACCTAAAACCCATTCGGTCATCAGTGTATTAAACCATTAACTTATCAATACGCTAAAACTATACGGTTATCGATATCATTAAACTATCCAGTTGTCACTATTATTAAGCCATTAAGTTATAAATACTATAAAACCATTAGGTTATCAGTACTATCAAACCATTAGGTTGTTAATATCATTAAATCATTAGGCTATCAATTCCATTAAGCATTAGATTGTCGATACCATTGAATCATTAGGTGGTCAATACCATTGAATCATTAGGTTGTTAATACCATTAAGTCATTAAATTGTCAATACCATTACACCATTAGGTCGTCAACAACAGCCTCATTTACGATCTAATAGTTATGTTTGAAATAAAACAGCGTTACTTGACCTTGTGTGGTGACAATCACTAGTACAACCACTACACGTGTCAACATCTTCACTGAACCACTAGTACAACCACTACACGTGTCAACATCTTCACTGAACCACTAGTACAACCACTACACGTGTCAACATCTTCACTGAACCACTAGTACAACCACAACACGTGTCAACATCTTCACTGAACCACTAGTACAACCACTACACGTGTCAACAACATCTTCAAGGTCGTAAAAACATTTTTACACAAAGTTCAAGTCTGGCACTAAATATGGTGACGCCCAGGCTTCAGTTGACCTGGTGCGGCTCATTGAACAGCAGACGTGACCTTACAGTGCACTGAGTCTCACTGAAAATGTGCGTGGCAAGAAACTGAAAGGAATAATTACCAGGCATGGTGACGTTTATTTGTACATGTGTTTTAACACAATAAAAAATCTGAGAGTGAAAACTTTAACTCATCTTTCTGAAATCTTTGAATTGACAGGAAATAATTTCAAGGTAAAGTTCTCAAAAAAGAATGAGTAAAAAGTTCGAACCAAAACCGATTTAGTCAAAAGTTAGTATACGCAAAATGGAAAAAGTTGAATGTGATCTTGAATGCTGCATGCGTTGCACTACCGGTCAATAAACTTGTTGTTATAAACATAAAAACATCGGAGTAAAATAAAACTTTGCATTAGTGTGAAGCAGTTCATTATGGACGCTTGTACATCATTGTTATTAGGGACATCGTGTCAAATGTTTTCTTCGTTATTTTCAGCGGGAGTAGCACAAAATCAGGTGTTTCATTTGTTTTGTCTTTCATAACGCGAAGGCTTCACTATTTTTATTATGAACATTTCTTGAGTCTTTGCAGAAACCCACTCACAAACCTCGCACGTTTTGGTCTCTAGAAATTTTAATAAAGAAAAAGACGAGTAATAAGAAGCCGGCACGTGATACCATCGTTCTCATATTCTTCCAACAATTTCAGAGCTCTGCGTAATTTTTGAAATTACAGGTTGGAGCGTGACGTCATAAGGCCGCAGATGTCTCATTATGTGATATATACGTCACAGTAATCGAGACGCCTTCTGTTCTGCAGGCCGAGTTGTGACCTGTCCTCCTAGTATACATAAGTACGTGGTATTCCTATAAATCTTTTATGAACTGCTACCTAAATTCGTTATTAAGTATACGTTGTACTTGGGTGCATTGTTTAATCGTGATGCGGACTCACACAAAAGATTAACTCAGTTTAGTTATTGAAAAGTTTGTGGCATTGTTACTCATCGTCCATAATTGAGGTGGAAGATTATTGAAAAAATACAAAGTAGTACATTACAACATAGAGATTAGGGAATACTGCTCTATGAATACGTGTGTTTTAAAGAAGATTGCAACAGAACATTGATAAGTTATAACTTTGTGGAAAAAATAAAAGAAGGTTCCTGCTTCGCCAATAAAGATTGTAGAAAATCGGAAGAATCAACGGCTAGATTTTTCGATGACCATGCACGCTTTTCTTTGATCAAAATTATTACTAATAAATCCAAGAATTTTTTGGCATTCCAGTTTTTGAAATGATGAAGAAGATAACTAAAATCTACATAATCGATCTATTAATAACTTCCCTATTTTCCTACAAAAACAATTGCTCGTGCTTGCAAGATCTATTAACACTGGATTTCGAGCTCGAGAAAATGATGAGAGGCAGTTTTTCCTAATAAAAGTTGAGATTAAGAATTTTCGAACCATTAAATTCTTGTCAAAGGCTTGTCGGCAAGGGTGTCCACATTGAGTTCCATACTACGTAGACTGCTCAACCGTGTACATCCATGTTAGATAATTCGCATTGCATTATTGATGCAAATAAGTGCCTTTGTCCAGCACGACAACCTCCAGCATTGTGATCTTGCCTGAAAGTAATTAAGTATCGATCTTATTTCAATTTAACTTTCCCTGCAACGGTAGGAGAAATTGTGGCTTATCGCTAATGAGTCTTATTAGAGAGATTATGATGCTTAAAATAGAGGTATGTACTCGTATTAGGAAACGCTAAAGGGCGACTTTCATGGAATAGAGAAAACAATGATACGACACACAACACTCAATTTATTGAAAGGAAACGTATTCAAGATAAAAGTTTGAACTCAATTGTATGCTAAATATTTTGAATTGATTTTTTTTGCAAAAAAATAGATCCACATGCTATGCTCGTTAGAAGTCACTGCCATACAAAGACAACCGTATAAAAATATCTTAGATTAATGATGCTGCAAATATATTCAGTACATGCAGTGGAAGCATTGCTGTGGCTGGCATCAAACTTCAAGTGCAGCAAAGTTTTCAACTTCCTTAAAACTTGTGAAGTTTGTTAACGATGGTGGAGTAGGTTTTGCGTATTAGCTTTGATTGTAAGAAGAAAAGTTTGAGGTATAAAATAATATCTGGTGGTGATGCCAGCGCGTCAATCAAGCGACTTCTTGGCCGCAACATTTGATAAATCGACAGTGTTTTATGCATGCACACCCTCAGTGTTTTGTGTCAAGCAGTGCACCACAAGTACACCAGTGTACCACAAGTACACCAGTGTACCACAAGTACACCAGGTCACAAGACGCCTCGTGGACCAGAAATCAATGAGCAAGTGCAGGATTGAGGAACATAATTGTGGCTTAACGACCTTACCTCCGTCAGGTGCCACGACCAAGCCTCGCCTCTTGAGGTGAGCCTCTTTCACAAGATTTACAGCGCCGGCCTCTTCAAAAGATTACCTTCGTATGAGTAAAAAGTCACCTTTTTATACTCGGAGCTCATGGTCTTCAAATTTTAAAAAATTAATGAATAATTTAGCGTCACTTTCTGTACTCCATTAAAAAAGCCATTCCGTAATACGGACGTTCCTAAATCTAGAAGAGTATCTTCATGATTACCCCAATTTGTAACTTTTCCAGTTCAGATTGATGAGGCACAATCATGTTTCCACCTAACTTTTTTGGATTTTGTGTTGTGCTAGGAGCTGCTAACGTTGAAAAGAAAGTGTTTTACAAAATGAACATACCGAACAAAATATAATTTCATAGCAAATCCTGTTAGTGACTGGAGCTCTCAAATCGTGAAGCAAGAACTCAAAAGCGTGATCTCATTCATGCAAGCGCGCTAGTCTAGCATGTTCATTCTTTTTGAATGATTGACTGGCTTAGTGTTAGCAGGCCTGAACTCGCAGGAAGACATTCTGTCGTGCATCATTAACAAATAAAGAAAATTGAAAGTAATTGGCCCTCATAGTAACCTGATAGTTCCCTTTTGTCCTCCATTACTTATGTACAAGTCATCAATTGATCGAGTGTCTGTTAGCTTTTTTCGAGCTTATGAGAGGTTGAGTCTCGGATTGGAGCCACACTCGAGTAATTAGTTTCTTAGTCTCAAAAGTTTTCGTATCTTCGATGTTTCAATTTTCCTCTGTATCCACCCATTCACTAATTGAATGCGATGCTGGGCTGGCGGCTGTTCCTCCTGAGTAACCATCGCAGACCAGCGAACTTTGAACTGCCCTAACCTTGTCTAACGAAGTAACTTCCACCAGGGCCACTTTTAGGTGACCACTTTTTCGTGGTTGGAATGTCTTCGAACATGCGCGGTATATTTCGTTGCATATTTTACTTTGTTGCAGTTAGAAGTCAAACCCGTTGCTCTGTGAGTACCTATCTGAGAGATTTGCCGGAGAGAATTTTTATTCAGCCATAAACAGTTTCTATGCATAACTGGGTGAGTGAGTGAGTCGTAGTAGAGTCAGGTAGTGAGATTTGTACCGGACACCTGACGTCAGATTTGTGATGCTTCTCTCATTTGTAGGTCTTAGATTTTACTGAAGTTCGGATGCTAATCCTAGAGGTCGAGATTCGAGTTGTGGAGTAAAATCCAACAACAGGGTTCATCAGGTTAGGCTCTACGTGCTTGAAGATCAACACCACACATGTAGGAAAGCTTGTGCTGATTTAATGTTAACCTACATCACGGAGTGAAATTAAAATCCCCTCTATTGGCATCATAAATACCCTACGGAAAGAATTGGTAATGAAATTACTACTATTTTACCTACACATATCGCCAAATGTCTGACAAGAAGATAATGCTCCTTTTTTGAGTCTGTGATATGTACTCTATCTAACGATAATAGTTGTTAAAGAATGCCAATGCCTGATTGTCTGGCAGTCTTTTATATTGATGCTCACTGTAGAGCAACAGTACCTGTTGGAAGTTCTGGATGCATCTAGATTACACGCATGCAGCTTTTGGCTTAGGATGGAATGAAATGGAAAAGAAAAGAATGGAATGAAACAGCGATGAGTAAAATGGAGTCGCATGGAGCAAAGTGAAGTAGAATAGAATAGAGTGGAGTAGAATGAAATAGACTAGAAGAGGGTTAGAATGAATGGGGCTAGACTAGAATGAATTAAACTGTACTGAAACAGCTTGGACTGAGCTGAAAGAGACTAGGATGAACTGGACCGAATTGCACTGAACTGGACTCGACTAGAACAACCTGGACTGAGTAAGCTAACTCGAACTGGACTGTATTTGACTGGACTACGCTGACCTGGACTGCATTAGGTTGCACTGAACGACGACGCTGTTGCCGCCGCTTTCGGATGAGACACACCCAGTTATAATTAACTCTGGGACGAAGCTAAATTTTGATGAAACTTAGCTAATTCCCATGCATGTGTGTTATTTTTCCTCTTCTCTCTCTGTAGAGTTCCAAACAGACTTCGAATCAGTACATTAGACTGTTGGGAGGTTAATTGTCCAGTTTTTTGGTCAAGGGAATTTTTGAATGTGTTCACGAAGCTAGCAAAAATGACAGTTTTGTGCTTAGATTGATGAGTTTAACAAGGAAAAAAATTCAGGTCGTTATTTTTAGTAAGTAGTTATCATCGTTGAGGCCAGTAAAATATTCGTGAGCTTCAAATAGCGAGCCTCAGAGTCTGCTTTGTTCAAGAGAAATGAACTCAAGCTCATGAAGACGATATCCGCAGCTGATTATATGGAGCCCTAAAATAATTTTTATTGCTTTACACTGATTGATTTTTATTTTCTTGATGTCATGTGGTAGAATAGGAAACCAGTGTCGCACTGCATATTCCAGATACAGTCAGCCTTGCGCTCAATACAGGGGTTATATTATATACCTTGGCTTGTAGTTAGTTTCTTGCCACGGGGCGATAGTTATTGGGTACGTGTTTGTTACTTTAAAAAAATGAGTAACATTCGTCAGCTTCTAATCCTACGACTAAGTTCAATTTTCGAACGATCGATTAATGTTGGCTTACAACAAGTTATTATATTAAAAAATTCCTTGCTTCTATAGTGGAACTAATTACATTGGTTCGTAATTTCTCTTAAAGAAGGTATATACAGGTAGTGAAATTTTATACTCCGATCAATTCCTTGACATACTCGATGCCACTACAAAATATACCTAATGCCGTCATTCATCTCAATTGATTATAAACTGATACTAACTCGTGAAGTAAATGCATTACTCTACTTGTTTTTCGTAGGTGTGCGTGCAACCGCTCATGCTTCTTAAATCAAACTACTTTTTCTGGACAGGAGGTATTCTTATTATTCAGCATAAGTACGCAATCTATTGAGTTGATGATGGATGAATTTTTTCGGACTCTGCAGGCTCAAATAATTACCTCTCCTCTGACTTGTCCATCATTACATTACATTACCTCTCCTCTGACTTGTCCATCATTACATTACATTACCTCTCCTCTGACTTGTCCATCATTACATTACATTACCTCTCCTCTGACTTGTCCATCATTACATTACATTACCTCTCCTCTGACTTGTCCATCATTACATTACATTACCTCTCCTCTGACTTGTCATCGACGTTGAAGTCTCTTCAAAAACACGTTAATAATTTATGAACACAATTTCTTATTCTTCTTATGGATGTTACATCACTCAGCTTCACAATTAATTCTGGTGAGAAACAATGCAAGAATACATGCTTAAAAACGAATTTAATTTTCTGTTTATCCCAGAACGATATTATAAATCATTCCTACGCTGCTATCAAGTGGAGCATAGATCTTGGCATCAGTAGCATTATGAGAATGGTATTAATAAATAAAGTGGAATTAACACAGGTCTTGGCATCAATAGCTTTTGGTTTTAATGATTTTAAACAGATTTAAAAGTCGAATTATTTTTAAAATTTTCCCTTGGTCATTTATAAATGACCGTAAAATTGAGAAGAACTCTTGAAATTACTATTTATATCAAGACTAGAATGACCAAGCCAGTCTGCAAGCTTGAACTCCATTGAAAATTTGCGGCGTTATTTGAAGATAGTGGTTAACGTAACTTGAGAATATCTAATCCAAAATTTTTGATTTATTTATTAGATGTAACGATCACGTGGGCTATACGCTGTCTTTTTAAAAAAAAACTAACACCTGCACTTTGGTTTCGAATGGCTTTGAGTAATAAATTATATGTATTTTTCTTGCACTTCATTCAATGTCTTATCTCACAAATACTGAGAGATAGAAATCACTAAATGGAGTACTTCACAATCATAGCTTATAACAACATGTTCCGACAATGGAAAGCGATAAGAAGCAAAACGAAGGCAGATATAAAAAATGCTTTCATTAAAGCATACTTTACATTCAGTGCCATGATGTACACATTCTGTATTACGTTCAGTACTATGAAATACAAATGCTGTCCTAGCCTGGAATATTAAGAAAAATGAGCGAGTTTACAAAAAGTTGAATAGGTTCTATAAAATACGATCATAGCATTGAATGTTTGAAATTGTCTGTAATATAAATATGTTCTTCTCTCACGTGAACAATAATCAGAAAACAGGAAATGTCTGCTAAATGAGGGGCTGTGCAGGAGCCTGCTGCTGTATAAGAGGCTGTGCAGGAGCCTACTGCTATATAAGAGGCTGTGCAGGAGCCTGCTGCTGCATAAGAGGCTGTGCAGGATCCTACTGCTATATAAGAGGCTGTGCAAGAGCCTGCTGCTATATAAGAGGCTGTGCAGGAGCCTGCTGCTATATAAGAGGCTGTGCAGGAGCCTGCTGCTATATAAGAGGCTGTGCAGGAGCCAGCTGCTATATAAGAGGCTGTGCAGGAGCCTGCTGCTATATAAGAGGCTGTGCAGGAGCCTGCTAGCTATGATGAGCAGTTTTAATGCAAGGCTGTGTGACGTACGTCATCCTACAGACGAATACAAAACAATTATGGCCGAAGAAATTCTTTTTCTTGTGGAGAGACTTTTTTCTATTGTTTTGAAAAAGAAGGATGCATTTCTCCCTTCCATTACAAGGCTAAGTACTTTTGTTGTGTATGTAATGATTATATTCATGATAATAATTTAACTTCAAATGCGAGATATAACTTGCTAATTTTCATCCCAGAATAACGAGATTTTTCTAAAAATTTTGCGTGAAATTGGACAATAGACTTCAAGGTTTTAACGAAATTTATAACAGTTTCATTCAACAGACTTATAATTATTGGAATGTCAATTAATATTTCAATGAGCTTACATTCTCAAATTATGACTTCATTATTTCTTTACAAATCCGCCATCACGCTCCTTGAAAAATAGAAAATTATTCTATGAGGGGAAATTAACGACAAGTTTGAATGGGGTATTGTACTGAATGCTTCTATGAAGTTAGTTAATTAAATCTTTACAGCTGATGATTTTCATGGAACAAACCTGACAAGTGGTGATGGTTCCTCGATAAAACTGGAATGATAATAAATGCAATGGATGGTAACATCTTTCAGTTAATGAGACTCATGATTCCCTCAGTCAGTTCAGCAAAAGGTCACACTCCGTCATAAATCAACTTAATAATGACTTTGTTTAGGGTCTGGTATTTGCTGGCGTTGATCAGATAAGTTAGTTTGAAGTTTTATAGCCAGTGTTTTCCACGAGACTGAGCGCTGACTTCTTCATTATTAGGTATACTGATCTTGTTATTTTCACTATAGAAGAGTAATTTGTCTTAGCAAAATGTTTCGCACTATTTGCATGAATAGGAAAGTAATCTTCTGGGAATTTGCAAGCTTCATCAATTTAGTTGACAGGAAATCGTGTGCTACTGAAATGATTCCTTAGAGCATTGAAAGAGTTTCCGTTGTTCATCTGCAAATATATCCACAATGCACTGAAATATACAAATTATTACTCGCTGAAAATACAGTCGTCTAACTTCAGCTCAAATCTCTGCGTTACTATTGATCTCTTTCGTAGTGCATGTATTACATGCTTCCATAGAAGAACGAGTCTGTGAACTGCTCCCTAATAGCAAGCAAGTATTTAAATATTTTCTCTGAACTCAAAGTTTGTTCGTAGGAATGGCTGCGGTAGCTGCTTTGCCGACGGCTCGAATGCTCGAGGCTATTCGCTTATTGATGCTCGAGATCAATACTTCGGTGCAATAGAGGAGCCCTTAAGTAGAGTCGTCGGCATTGTAGTGAAGCTTTACAGGAGCCTCTTGGAGCATTGATCGGCGTCGTAATTGCGTGCACTAGCGTTGCTGAAACAAGCGATCTCTGATTATTAACATTATGAGGTCGTTGCAAGCTCACTCCTGCGTAATGTGACTCGCATCGACGCCCAGGTTAAAGCTCCAGTCGTGGCACCTCATGTTGGCCAGTGACTTGGGCGTGAGTGCTAGTCGCTCCTCGTGACCGTTATCATCTGTCACGATTAGCCTCCTCGAGGATTAGAACTCGGAACCTTCCTTCTTCGTGGCCATCATCAGAAATGATTATCGTCACTCTTGAAGATCGTTCATGGTTGGTGGCGAGTATCAGTTGTGAAGATGATCGTCTGTAAAGATTAACATGAAGAAAGTAGTTCCTGTTCAGGCTCCGAGTGCATCCACGAGTTATGTTATTTGAAGAGGTCACGCTTGAATAAATGACGCAGCTTTTCGTCTACTCATTATAAACCTCTGGATTATTTCGAATAAGAACTTGTAAAATTAAATAGTTAAGGTGCAACTAAGAATTGAATGACAAGAAACAGGGAATTTTCATCGTAATCGAAGCAGTGGAGCTTGAAGCGACGTAAAGTTTAGGACAAATATACAAATAACTTCAAAGTATATATTTCAAGCACTTGTGTATAAGAACGAATACAAGAAGACCGTTGCATTATTTTCCATGTTGTGCAGTGGAAATTACGGGAAGAAAGTTCAACATTTAAAGTAGTTATAATACAGCGAATGACATGTATGCGTTGGGATAAGAGTTAGCGTTATTTCTAAGCGTGAAAAGATTCTTCTTTCGTGCATGCGTCGTAGTTGAAACTTTCTGACGGGCAGACAGTAGAACTGTAGTGCTGACCAACACTGCTGACGTCAGGTAGTTCCCATTGAAGGAGTTAGGTGGCAGTGTAGCCAAGAAGTAGGCTGTAGAACTGCGGTGCTGACCAACAGTGCTGACGTCAGGTAGTTCCCATTGAAGGAGTTAGGTGGCAGTGCAGCCAAGAAGTAGGCTGTAGAACTGGGGCAGGTGGTGGGCCGGCACTGTCAGCTACATGACAGACAAGGGTTGTGTTAGGGCTTGTTCCAGGCACCTGCTGTTCATAAAAACTTAAAATTCAGTTGTGATTCTTCATAGCCTACACCTCTTCTTCATTTTGAGATTTTGTTTTGTGGATGGTATTAGGATCTCTATTTTACAGTACTTCATATACGTTCAGTGATATAAAATTTCATATGAATCGTTTTCACCCGATTTGGAAATGCTCAGAGACTCATTGTAAATCTTGTTTGATTAATTATGACGATAATTAATTGTACCAATCACTTTAGCGTTGTTTTAATTTCTCGTTCTGATTAATGTAATTAAAAAACATATTCTTACCGCTTCCTTTGTGTAATAATTAAAGTACAAAACATTTTACAAAGAACTCTTCACGCTGTGAATACTTTTTAAAGGTAATCGTTATAGTATTTTTTTGAAGAAGTAATGATTGAAGTGAAACATTAGTACAATCATCAGGGACGGGCTTCATGTGAACTCCGTCACGTGACTGACCACCAACTGAATTATTGGATATGCCATGACGATGATGAATCATTGCAAAAAACTATCAGCATTCATGCTTGTTGTTATAGGCAACAGTGACTTATGGTATTGGAGTTAGCTATACACCTCCTTGGTTGTTGCCTGCTGTGCCCTGCCTATCACCAACACCTCCCTGGTTGTTGCCTGCTGTGCCCTGCCTGTCACCAACACCTCCCTGGTTGTTGCCTGCTGTGCCCTGCCTGTCACCAAC
>VCRD01000280.1:348862-360177 GCA_006783055.1 Trinorchestia longiramus
GACTCTACTTAAGGGCTCCTCTATTGCACCGAAGTATTGATCTCGAGCATCAATAAGCGAATAGCCTCGAGCATTCGAGCCGTCGGCAAAGCAGCTACCGCAGCCATTCCTACGAACAAACTTTGAGTTCAGAGAAAATATTTAAATACTTGCTTGCTATTAGGGAGCGGTTCACAGACTCGTTCTTCTATGGAAGCATGTAAATACATTCACTACGAAAGAGATCAATAGTAACGCAGAGATTTGAGCTGAAGTTAGACGACTGTATTTTCAGCGAGTAATAATTTGAATATTTCAGTGCATTGTGGATATATTTGCAGATGAACAACGGGAACTCTCTCAATGCTCTAAGAAATCATTTCAGTAGCACACGATTTCTGGTCAACTAAATTGATGAAGCTTGCAAATTTCCAGAAGATTACTTTCCTATTCATGCAATATTGTGTTGTGTACATCAGGTGGCAAATAGTGCGAAACATTTTTTTAAGACAAATTACTCTTCTATAGTGAAAATAACAAGATCAGTATTCCCAATAATGAAGAAGTCAGCGCTCAGTCTCGTGGAAAACACTGGCTATAAAACTTCAAACTAACTTATCTGATCAACGCCAGTAAATAACAGACCTTTAAAAAAGTCATTATTTAGTTGATTTATGACGGAGTATGACCTTTTGCTGAACTGACTGAGGGAATCATGAGTCTCATTAACTGAAAGATGTTACCATCCATTGCATTTATTATCATTCCAGTTTTATCGAGGAACCATCACCACTTGTCAGGTTTGTTCCATGAAAATCATCAGCTGTAATGATTTAATTAACTAACTTCATAGAAGCATTCAGAACAATACCCCATTCAAACTTGTCGTTAATTTCCCCTCATAGAATAATTTTCTATTTTTCAAGGAGCGTGATGGCGGATTTGTAAAGAAATAATGAAGTCATAATTTGAGAATGTAAGCTCATTGAAATATTAATTGATATTCCAATAATTATAGGTCTGTTGAATGAAACTGTTATAAATTTCGTTAAAACCTTGAAGTCTATTGTCCAATTTCACGCAAAATTTTTTTAAAAAATCTCGTTATTCTGGGATGAGAATTAGCAAGGTATATCTCGCATTTGAAGTTAAATTATTATCATGAATATAATCATTACATACATAACAAAAGTACTTAGCCTTGTGATGGAAGGGAGAAATACATCCTTCTTTTTCAAAACAATAGAAAGAAGTCTTTCCACAAGAAAAAGAATTTCTTCGGCCATAATTGTTTTGCATTCGTCAGTAGGATGGCGTACGTCACACCGCCTTGCATTAAAACTGCTCATCATAGCTAGCAGGCTCCTGCACAGCCTCTTATATAGCAGCAGGCTCCTGCACAGCCTCTTATATAGCAGCAGGCTCCTGCACAGCCTCTTATATAGCAGCAGGCTCCTGCACAGCCTCTTATATAGCAGCAGGCTCCTGCACAGCCTCTTATATAGCAGCAGGCTCCTGTACAGCCCCTCATTTAGCAGACATTTCCTGTTTTCTTATTATTGTTCACGTGAGCGAAGAACATATTTATATTACAGACAATTTCAAAAATTCAATGCTATGATCGTATTTTATAGAACCTATTCAACTTTTTGCAAACTCGCTCATTTTTCTTAATATTCCAGGCTAGGACAGCATTTGTATTTCATAGTACTGAACGTAATACAGAATGTGTACATCATGGCACTGAATGTAAAGTATGCTTTAATGAAAGCATTTTTCATATCTGCCTTCGTTTTGCTTCTTCTCGCTTTCCATTATCGGAACATGTTGTTATAAGCTATGATTGTGAAGTACTCCATTTAGTGATTTCTATATCTCAGTATTTGTGAGATAAGACATTGAATGAAGTGCAAGAAAAATACATATAATTTATTACTCACAGCCATTCGAAACCATAGTGCAAGTGTTAGTTTTTTAAAAAGACAGCGTATAGCCCACGTGATCGTTACATCTAATAAATAAATCCAAAATTTTGGATTAGATATTCTCAAGTTACGTTACCCATTATCTTCAAATAACGCCACAAATTTTCAATGGGGTTCAAGCTTGCAGACAGGCTTGGTCATTCTAGTCTTGATATAAATAGTAATTTCAAGAGTTCTTCTCAATTTTACGGTCATTTATAAATGACCAAGTGAAAAATTTTAAAATAATTCGACTTTTAAATCTGTTTAAAATCATTAAAACCAAAAGCTATTGATGCCAAGACCTGTGTTAATTCCACTTTATTTATTAACATCATTCTCATAATGCTACTGATGCAAAGATCTATGCTCCACTTGATAGCAGCGTAGGAATGATTTATAATATCGTTGTGGGATAAACAGAAAATTAAATTCGTTTTTGCGCAGGCAATCTTGCATTGTTTCTCACCAGAATTAATTGTGAAGCTGAGTGAAGTAACATCCATGAGAAGAATAAGAAATTGTGTTCATAAATTATTAACGTGTTTTTGAAGAGACTTGAACGTCGATGACGAG
Source organism: Trinorchestia longiramus (assembly GCA_006783055.1). Lineage (NCBI taxonomy): Eukaryota > Metazoa > Arthropoda > Malacostraca > Amphipoda > Talitridae > Trinorchestia > Trinorchestia longiramus. Next base: position 351,382 of record VCRD01000280.1, read on the forward strand.
TCAGAGGAGAGGTAATTATTTGAACCTGCAGAGTCCGAAAAAATTCATCCATCATCAACTCAATAGATTGCGTACTTATGCTGAATAATAAGAATACCTCCTGTCCAGAAAAAGTAGTTTGATTTAAGAAGCATGAGCGGTTGCACGCACACCTACGAAAAACACGTAGAGTAATGCATTTACTTCACGAGTTAGTATCAGTTTATAATCAATTGAGATGAATGACGGCATTATGTATATTTTGTAGTGGCATCGAGTATGTCAAGGAATTGATCGGAGTATAAAATTTCACTACCTGTATATACCTTCTTTAAGAGAAATTACGAACTAATGTAATCAGTTCCACTATAGAAGCAAGGAGTTTTTTTAATATAATAGCTTGTTGTAAGCCAACATTAATCGATCGTTCGAAAATTGCACTTAGCCGTAGGATTAGAAGCTGACGAATGTCACTCATTTTTTTAAAGTAACAAACACGTACCCAATAACTATCGCCCCGTGGCAAGAAACTAACTACAAGCCAAGGAATATAATATAACCCATGTATTGAGCGCAAGGCTGGCTGTATCTGGAATATGCAGTGCGACACTGGTTTCCTATTCTACCACATGGCATCAAGAAAATAAAAATCATTCAGTGTAAAGCAATAAAAATTATTTTAGGGCTCCACATACTCAGCTACGGATATCGTCTTCATGAGCTTGAGTTCATTTCTCTTGAACAAAGGAGACTCTGAGGCTCGCTATTTGAAGCCCACGACTATTTTACTGGCGTCAACGATGATAACCCACTTACTAAAAATAACGACCTGAATTTTTTTTCGTTGTTAAACTCATCAATCTCAGCACAAAACTGTCATTTTTGCTAGCTTCGTGAACACATTCAAAAATGCCCTTGACCAAAAACTGGACAATTAATCTCCCAACAGTCTAATGTACTGATTCGAAGTCTGTTTGGAACTCTAAAGAGAGAGAAGAGGAAAAATAACGCACATGCATGGGAATTAGCCAAGTTTCATCAAAATTTAGCTTCGTCCCAGAGTTAATTATAACTGGGCGTGTCTCATCCGAAAGCGGCGGCAACAGCGTCATCGTTCAGTGCAGCCTAACGCAGTCCAGGTCAGCGTAGTCCAGTCAAAAACTGTCCAGTTCGAGTTAGCTTACTCAGTCCAGGTTGTTCTAGTCGAGTCCAGTTCAGTGCAATTCGGTCCAGTTCATCCTAGTCTCTTTCAGCTCAGTCCAAGCTGTTTCAATACAGTTTAATTCATTCTAGTCTAGCCCCATTCATTCTAACCCTCTTCTAGTCTATTTCATTCTACTCCACTCTATTCTTTTCTACTTCACTTTGCTCCATCCGACTTCATTTTACTCATCGCTGTTTCATTCCATTCTTTTCCTTTCCATTTCATTCCATCCTAAGCCAAAAGCTGCATGCGTGTAATCTAGATGCATCCAGAACTTCCAACAGGTACTGTTGCTGTACAGTGAGCATCAATATAAAAGACTGCCAGACAATCAGGCATTGGCATTCTTTAACAACTATTATCGTTAGACAGAGTACATATCACAGACTCAAAAAAGGAGCATTATCTTCTTGTCAGACATTTGGCGATATGTGTAGGTAAAATGGTAGTAATTTCATTACCAACTCTTTCCGTAGGGTATTTATGATGCCAATGGAGGGATTTTAATTTCACTCCGTGATGTAGGTTAATATTAAATCAGCACAAGCTTTCCTACATGTGTGGTGTTGATCTTCAAGCACGTAGAGCCTAACCTGATGAACCCTGTTGTTGGATTTTACTCCACAACTCGAATCTCAACCTCTAGGATTAGCATCCGAACTTCAGTAAAATCTAAGACCTACAAATGAGAGAAGCATCACAAATCTGACTTCAGGCGCCCGGTACAAATCTCACTACCTGACTCTACTACGACTCACTCACTCACCCTGTTATGCATGGAAACTGTTTATGGCTGAATAAAAATTCTCTCCGGCAAATCTCTCAGATAGGTACTCACATAGCAATGGGTTTGACTTCTAACTGCAACAAAGTAAAATATGCAACGAAATATACCGCGCATGTTCGAAGACATTCCAACCACGAAAAAGTGGTCACCTAAAAGTGGCCCTGGTGGAAGTTACTTCGTTAGACAAGGTTAGGGCAGTTCAAAGTTCGCTGGTCTGCGTTGGGTACTCAGGAGGAACAGCCGCCAGCCCAGCATCGCATTCAATTAGTGAATGGGTGGATACAGAGGAAAATTGAAACATCGAAGATACGAAAACTTTTGAGACTAAGAAACTAATTACTCGAGTGTGGCTCCAATGCGAGACTCAACCTCTCATAAGCTCGAAAAAAGCTAACAGACACTCGATCAATTGATGACTTGTACATAAGTAATGGAGGACAAAAGGGAACTATCAGATTACTATGAGGGCCAATTACTTTCAATTTTCTTTATATGTTAATGATGCACGGCAGAATGTCTTCCTGCAAGTACAGGGCCAGCTAACACTAAGTCAGTCAATCATTCAAAAAGAATGAACATGCCATACTAGCGCGCTTGCATGAATGAGATCACGCTTTTGAGTTCTTGCTTCACGATTTGAGAGCTCCAGTCACTAACAGGATTTGCTATGAAATTATATTTTGTTCGGTATGTTTATTTTGTAAAAATCTTTCTTTTCAACGTTAGCAGCTCCTAGCACAACACAAAATCCAAAAAAGTTAGTTGGAAACAGGATTGCGCCTCATCAATCTGAACTGGAAAAGTTACAAATTGGGGTAATCATGAAGATACTCTTCTAGATTTAGGAACGTCCGTATTACGGAAAGGCTTTTTTAATGGAGTACAGAAAGTGACGCTAAATTATTCATTACTTTTTTTTAAATTTGAAGACCATGAGCTCCGAATATAAAAAGGTGACTTTTTTACTCATACGAAGGTAATCTTTTGAAGAGGCCGGCGCTGTAAATCTTGTGAAAGAGGCTCACCTCAAGAGGCAAGGCTTGGTCGTGGCACCTGACGGAGGTAAGGTCGTTAAGCCACAATTATGTTCCTCAATCCTGCACTTGCTCATTGATTTCTGGTCCACGAGGCGTCTTGTGACCTGGTGTACTTGTGGTACACTGGTGTACTTGTGGTACACTGGTGTACTTGTGGTACACTGGTGTACTTGTGGTACACTGGTGTACTTGTGGTACACTGGTGTACTTGTGGTACACTGGTGTACTTGTGGTACACTGGTGTACTTGTAGTACACTGGTGTATTTGTGGTACACTGGTGTATTTGTGGTACACTGGTGTATTTGTGGTACACTGGTGTATTTGTGGTACACTGGTGTGCTTGGGGTACACTGGTGTACTTGTGGTACACTTGTGTAGTTGTGGTACACTGGTGTACTTGTGGTACACTAGTGTACGTGTGGTACACTGGTGTGCTTGGGGTACACTGGTGTACTTATGGTGCACTGCTTGACACAAAACACTGAGGATGTGCATGCATAAAACACTGGCGATTTATCAAATGTTGCAGCCAAGAAGTCGCTTGATTGACGCGCTGGCATCACCACCAGATATCATTTTATACCTCAAACTTTTCTTCTTACAATCAAAGCTAACACGCAAAACCTACTCCATCATCGTTAACAAACTTCACAAGTTTTAAGGAAGTTGAAAACTTTGCTGCAGTTGAAGTTTGATACCAGCGACAGCAATGCTTCCACTGCATGTACTGAATATATTTGCAGCATCGTTAATCTAAGATATTTTTATACGGTTGTCTTTGTATGGCAGTGACTTCTAACGAGCATAGCATGTGGATCTATTTTTTTGCAAAAAAAAATCAATTCAACATATTTAGCATACAATTGAGTTCAAACTTTTATCTTAAATACGTTTCCTTTCAATAAATTAAGTGTTGTGTGCCGTATCATTGTTTTCTCTATTCCATGAAAGTCGCCCCTTTAGCGTTTCATAATACGAGTACGTACCTCTATTTTAAGCATCATAATCTCGCTAATAAGACTCATTAGCGATAAGCCACAATTTCTCCTGCCGTTGCAGGGAAAGTTAAATTGAAATAAGATCGATACTTAATTACTTTCAGACAAGATCACAATGCTGGAGGTTGTCGTGCTGGACAAAGGCAATTATTTACATCAATAATGCAATGCGAATTATCTAACATGGATGTACATTGTTGAGCAGTCTACGTAGTATGGAACTCAATGTGGACACCCTTGCCAACAATCCTTTTACAAGAATTTAATGGTTCGAAAATTCTTAATCTCAACTTTTATTAGGAAAAACTGTCTCTCATCATTTTCTCGAGCTCGAAATCCAGTGTTAATAGATCTTGCAAGCACGAGCAATTGTTTTTGTAGGAAAATAGGGAAGTTATTAATAGATCAATTATGTAGATTTTAGTTATTTTCATCATTTCAAAAACTGGAATGCCAAAAAATTCCTGGATTTATTAGTAATAATTTTGATCAAAGAAAAGCGTGCATGGTCATCGAAAAATCTAGCCGTTGATTCTTCCGATTTTCTACAATCTTTATTGGCGAAGCAGGAACCTTCTTTTATTTTTTCCACAGAGTTATAACTTATCAATTTTCTGTTGCAATCTTCGTTAAAACACACGTATTCACAGAGCAGTATTCCTTAATCTCTATGTTGTAATGTACTACTTTGTATTTTTTCAATAATCTTCCACCTCAATTATGGACGATGAGTAACAATGCCACAAACTTTTCAATAACCAAACTGAGTTAATCTTTTGTGTGAGTCCGCATCACGATTAAACAATGCACCCAAGTACGACGTATACTTAATAACGAATTTAGGTAGCAGTTCATAAAAGATTTATAGGAATACCACGTACTTATGTATACTAGGAGGGCAGGTCACAACTCGGCCTACAGAACAGAAGGCGTCTCGATTACTGTGACGTATATATCACATAATGAGACATCTGCGGCCTTATGACGTCACGCTCCAACCTGTAATTTCAAAAATTACGCAGAGCTCTGAAATTGTTGGAAGAATATGAGAACGATGGTATCACGTGCCGGCTTCTTATTACTTGTCTTTTTCTTTATTAAAATTTCTAGAGACCAAAACGTGCGAGGTTTGTGAGTGGGTTTCTGCAAGGACTCAAGAAATGTTCATAATAAAAATAGCGAAGCCTTCGCGTTATGAAAGACAAAACAAATGAAACACCTGATTTTGTGCGACTCCCGCTGAAAATAACGAAGAGAACATTTGACACGATGTCCCTAATAACAATGATGTACAAGCGTCCATAATGAACTGCTTCACACTAATGCAAACTTTTATTTCACTCCAATGTCTTCATGTTTATAACAACAAGTTTATTGACCGGTAGTGCAACGCATGCAGCATTCAAGATCACATTCAACTTCTTCCATTTTGCGTATACTAGCTTTTGACTAAATCGGTTTTGGTTAGAACTTTTTACTCATTCTTTTTTGAGAACTTTACTTTGAAATTATTTCCTATCAATTCAAAGATTTCAGAAAGATGAGTTAAAGTTTTCACTCTCAGATTTTTTATTGTGTTAAAACACATGCACAAATAAACGTCACCATGCCTGTAATTATTCCTTTCAATTTCTTGCCACGCACATTTTCAGTGAGACTCAGTGCACCGTCAGGTCACGTCTGCTGTTCAATGAGCCGCACCAGGTCAACTGAAGCCTGGGCGTCACCATATTTAGTGCCAGACTTGAACTTTGTGTAAAAATATTTTTACGACCTTGAAGATGTTGTTGACACGTGTAGTGGTTGTACTAGTGGTTCAGTGAAGATGTTGACACGTGTAGTGGTTATACTAGTGGTTCAGTGAAGATGTTGACACGTGTAGTGGTTGTACTAGTGCTTCAGTGAAGATGTTGACACGTGTAGTGGTTGTACTAGTGCTTCAGTGAAGATGTTGACACGTGTAGTGGTTGTACTAGTGCTTCAGTGAAGATGTTGACACGTGTAGTGGTTGTACTAGTGCTTCAGTGAAGATGTTGACACGTGTAGTGGTTGTACTAGTGATTGTTACCACACAAGGTCAAGTAACGCTGTTTTATTTCAAACATAACTATTATATCGTCAGTGAGGCTGTTGTTGACAACCTAATGGTGTAATGGTATTGACAATTTAATGACTTAATGGAATTGATAGCCCAATTATTTAAAGGTATTAACAACCTAATGGTTTGATAGTACTGATAACCTAATGGTTGTATAGTATTTATAACTTAATGGCTTAATGATATCGACAACTGGATAGTTTAATGATATCGATAACTGTATAGTTTTAGAGTATTGATAAGTTAATGGTTTAATACACTGATGACCGAATGGGTTTTAGGTTCTCAATAAAGTCTATCTAAGTGTCTGAATTCCTCATTACGCACATAATTCCGTCATTGTTAATGAATACAGGCGAAGTCCTAACGCGTCCTGCGGACACATGAAAAGTTACGGGAAAGCTCGCTTTTTTAACTCGCTTGTTGTAGTCAAACTAAGATTTAATGGAACAGGAATCAATTTTCTGCTCGCATTTCTTTAGAAGGCAATCCATCAGACAATTCTTAAATTACAAAACAAGTTTGGAAAAACTCTCTCTTTAAAACTCTTTATGCAATAAATATGCTTTGTTGTAATGTAAAACAGAATTATTTTATTACAAGACAAAGCTTGCTTTCATTCATTTGTCCTGTTGAACATTCATGTTCTCATGGAGAATACTTTTCGAAAATTCTTTATCACCGTAGAGCTTCGTTCAGTCAAGTTGAAAGCAAAGGTGAAAACACGTTCACAATTTTTCATTGCACTACTTTCAGTTCATGTGAATGCATGGTAGCGAGATCAGGTTCCTGGAGCCTGGTTAGAAAGTATCATACGCAACATTTGATTCATAACTTACAATTTTTATGAGTTTAGTTTGAATTTCATTTCACTGGAAATATAGGGCCTGTATAGTTACACTTTTGATTTTGAGTAACCTATCTGTAGTATAGGTAGGTACATTTATGGGTAACCTAGTATAGGTATGCACACATATGAGTAATGTAGTATAGGTAAGCACACTTATTATTAACTAAGTAAACGAGTTGGGAAAAAATAAACACATCATCTTGACGCAGAGGTTGAAGAGATTAAGATTTGTAAACTTGAGAGAGTATGCCTAGTTAGAACCTGGACATAATTTCAGTAGAATAGGGGCATAGAAACTAGAACTCGCTTCATTACGTCAGAAAAGCAACGAGTTTTAAAACGGTGGTAGGCTAAAAGATCATACCTGTATTCTTGACTAATCTGGATTTGTAGTGGAAATTCCCTCAAGAGGACCTGCCTACCGAACTAATTTCCTGAAATTTCAAAGTTAAGGTTCCTTCCAGACTTTTCAGCAGCACATCTGGAGATAATTCAACTTGCATAATGACAATCATAGTTTGAAGCAGTGCAGGGAAAATCGAAACCTAAAGACTATTGCTTGAATGGCAACCCGCGAGAATGCCTGAACAGCCAATGGGAGCACGGGACGTAGACAGGGCTGGCTGGTGGAGGCGAGATACTCAGGTGCTCGACTCTGCCCGCAATTTTGATCTCCTGACTGCCACCTGTGATCGTTGTCTTAATTAGGAGTGCTTGTGTCTGTCTCGTACGTTTTTCTACAAAATCCTGATAAGGTACAAATTGTAAAAAGTTTCCTCGATCTGCTTCTAAAAAAACGCTCTTGGGACTTTCGGATAACGCAGTTCTAGAGTTCTTCCAGGCTCGTTTATGTTAACTATGGTAAGTACATGTAATTTTTATAGACATAAACTGGTACAATATTTTTGCTGTTATTTAATGCAAGATTGGGCACATTTTTGGTACGCCCAAACTTTTGAACTAGAGATCTTCAGTGAGTTCATTCATTTCTAAACATTAAGAACCGGATTCTTCAAATATTATTTTCACATTAAAAAATCATTTTCTGCATGGAGGTACAAACTTGGAGATTTACGATCACATTTTTTTAATTGATGTCGCATGGAATAATTTTTTCTATAGAGAGTTCACATTGACCCATTTTTATGGTCGTTAGATAGGTATTAAAATTGCCTGAATTACGTTGCGATTATTTCCTACACTTGAGACATGAAACAAATTCTATTGATATGGATGTGTTGCATCGAAAATTCACTTTTTTACACAATTTCTGTACAAAACTCGTGAACCAACGATATAATTTGTTAAATAGTCTGACCTTGAGTAAACAATACAGTAGTATTAATTTCATCGTCTATGCCAGATAAGTTGAAAATAGGTAAGAATGTGAGTGTAAACTTGGAGTAAGTAATATAAGTGTACGAATTAAGGCAGACTCGGGGTGACTAAATCTATTAATTGATTAGCAAACTTGAGTTCGTTATATCATCCTTTAACTTGAATCAGGATCTGAACTTTTTCTTTACGTATTTTGCCCTTATATAATTTTCCTTCAATCTCGTGTATTTTTACCAAGTGTATAGCACAAGTCATACTTGAACAGCCTGTTGGAAGCTAATAAACTATTTTAAGCCTTAATCGAGGCTAGTTAATGTTCACTTTTAAAGCTGGTAAATGTTCACTTTTAGAGCTGGTAAATGTTCACTTTTAAAGCTGGGAAATGTTCACTTTTAAAGCTGGTAAATGTTCACTTTTAAAGCTGGTAAATGTTCACTTTTAAAGCTGGTAAATGTTCACTTTTAAAGCTAGCAAATGTTCACTTTTAAAGCTGGTAAATGTTCA
>VCRD01000281.1:0-16117 GCA_006783055.1 Trinorchestia longiramus
GAGAGAGAGAGAGAGAGAGAGAGACAGTGTGTGTGTGTGTGTGTTCGTGTGTGTGTCTGTGCCAATACTTTCTATTTATTACTGAAGAAAAATTATGGAACTGAAATCAGAATCAGAGTGTTGTGTGTTTGGATATTTCTTTATTGATATATCTATTTATTTATTCATATATTTATTGATATGTTACATGTCACTTTAAAAAAAATTAGAGAGATCGAGAGCCTTATACACTGGAGTCTGGATCGTGGATATAGAGTTCGGCGGGGTATTTTCTTATGATTTGGGTACATTGTACCCGAATATGACACGAATTGCAAAGTCAATTGCAGTGGTAGGAAATTAAGTTTCTTATGTTTCTCTAGTAATGTTGCCATGAAAGAAATGCTCAATTAAAACCTTTGTTCACATAAATGTATATAAAACTAAATATATTGCATTGCGTTCTTATATGTTATTTTATTTAATATCTTTCCAACAGTATTTGCTATTATTTTTGATGGAACGGGTATGATCACAAAAAATAAAATTTCTGCCGTTATGTTTGACGGCTGGGTACACTAGTGTATTATAAGCATCGTATTGTGGATACTGAAGACGCCGGATCACTATGAAATAACCCATTTTTTCTGTTATTAGTTTTCTTCTCTTACACGGACATGTTATCGGTGGATGCAATACAGAATGTAAGTTCTGTATACATTCATGAATAATATTCAGATTCTGATAGCACCACGGGTAAAACTAAAAATGGATTTTAGTTCATAGGTCGGTAATTTTACCACTTTTAAACCAAGGAATTTCAACGGGTACTATCTAGACCATGTTTTCGGTAGATATGATGCAAAATGGAAGTTCTATATAAATAATGAAAAATATTAATTTAAAACCCAATAATTCGTCGTAAATCTTTAACACACTAGTGTACTCGTGGCATCAAAAATGATGGCAAATACTGTTGGAGATATTAAATGAAATTACAAATAAGAATGCAATGCAATATATTTAGTTTTATATATACCTATAAAGGACAAACGTTCTAATTGATTATTTCTTTAGAATAGAGTAGAATGAGGGTATAGGAGCGAACTTTCTGGCCCATTCTTGGATAGGATAATTACTTCGATAATTATTCGTTTTTTTACCCAAGTCCGATGCCGTATTTCTAGCCGCGTCAACCATGTCGGCAGTGGGATTCAAACCCGTCTTTCTGCCCGCAAGCAGATTCGCTCACCAGTCGACCAAGCTGGTGATAGACGAAGCTGGCTTTAATGACAACATTCCTAGTGAAAAACGAATCATCTATCAAATTTCCTCGAACATCAGTTTCTTTAATTGCAATTTTAATGTTATTATTTCTGAATCGAGTAAGAGCTGCATACAGTTGTCCATGAGAGAAAACAGGTGATGGCAAGTATACTCCAACATTTGAAAAGGACTGTCCTTGAGACTTATTAATCGTCATTGCAAATGCTGGGATTAAATTGAACTGAACATAACGCTCATTCTACGAACATAACGCTGGTCATCCTCCTGTTCACGCCTCTGCGCCTGCCTTAGTCTTGTTGCTGAGCGTGTGGCCTTTAGTCGTTCATGTTAACTATTTGTATACTGATCCCGCCTCTGTTACCTTACAACAGCTTGTTGTTCTTGAGTTAATCTTTCTCTCGCTCTTTTTTTTCGTTCTCGATTCAGTCTTTTTTTCCGTTCGAGTGGAGTTTTCATGCTTAAGCTTATTTCAAAGGTAACTGAGTTTTCTTGTGACAGTAATATACTCGTACATTTAGGATACAGTATTTTTGACCCGCAATAGAAGTAGTTATAGCCATTCGTGTCATATCTTCGATACAGAAATTCAGCATTGCTGAAAGCAACTGCGAGCTTGTGTATGTGTATTGTAATATGCAATATCTCGCAGAGCTCGTATCCACGGTACGAACTCGAGTATATAAGGCTCTGGATCTCTCTAATTTTTTTTAAAGTGACCTATTATAGTGCACTTGTACAGCGAAAATGAGTGTATTAATTTTATCAGTAACCTGAAACCAAGACCACCAGTGCTAATTTCTTCCTATCTATTCTTAAGAGCGTGACACAAAACATATAAATAAATAAATATATAAATGCACGACGGTCATTCTTAGTATCACATTAGATTTGCTTTATAATAATTTCAAATTCGTAAAATCTAAACCATGGAACTTCCACGGGAACTGTCAAGTAGTATAATGTATGGAAGTTTGCAGAAATCTACCTTGATAGAGCGTGAAGTTTAGACAGAGCGTCGGAGATAAATAAGCTTGGACTGCTACGGGAACATGAGCTCAGGCTCGTCCTGACATGAGAATGCTGCAGGCTTCTGAGTAGCACCTCAGCCTCAGTTTTGAAAATGAAATATATTTCTACACCTTCTTAGATTTTGGACTGCCTTCATTTCAGATGTGTACATGTACAATATGTAAGTGGATTTGCTATATAAATCAATACTACATAGCAGGGAAATTTACACATGAAAGAATTCATTTTACTTCACTGTAAGTGCCATTTGATTTCTTATGTATTATATGACATGAAATCTTCTTGAATGTCTCCTCTCCATTAGACAGCGCCGAGACATGACTGCTCTATGTAGATTAAACTGTGGAACAAATAATGTTGTGACTCGTAAAAAATATATGTGAAAGTGTCCCCTCCATCTTCTCTCTTTTTGCACTACATATGGAGATGATGCATAAATCGAAATTGTTTTAGAAAATGCGAAAATTTGCGAGATGTTCCATCGAAGATCTCTTTGTTTGTGTGTCTCCAGCATAAAACTCTGTTGTTCAGACAAAACAATACAACAAAAAAACATTTCCACAACAGGCTCGAAATGGACTATGGGCAAGAAACCCCATCCGCCTTCCCCAGCGCAAATATAAAACAAAGCCATGTCTATTCAGTCTGCACGTAAAATCAGCGAACGCCGTAAAAGCTTTCTTATCAGCCAGCTTGCTGATTTGATGCCGGCTGCGATGCGCACAGTAAACAACTTTAAAATTTACGCCACATTTAAGCTGTGTACTCAGTGGGCCGTCGTTTTTGTGCGGTGTTTGGCCGCACAAACACACATGCAACCAAGCTTTTTTTCCCCTCATCCGTAGGATTAACACCAACTGGAACAAGGCATTCCCAGAGTTTCTCATTCAGGAGGTGTATTTGATTATCTCAGGGCTATCTTATTACCTCAGAATTCTCTTATTACCTCAGAATTATCTGATGATCTCAGAATTAGCTGATGATCTCAGAATTATCTGATGATTTCAGAATTATCTGATGATCTCAGAATTAGCTGATGATCTCAGAATTAGCTGATGATCTCAGAATTATCTGATGATCTCAGAATTAGCTGATGATCTCAGAATTATCTGATGATCTCAGAATTAGCTGATGATCTCAGAATTATCTGATGATTTCAGAATTATCTGATGATATCAGAATATCTGATGATCTCAGAATTATCTGATGATCTCAGAATTATCTGATGATCTCAGAACTATTTGATGATCTCAGAATTATCTGATGATCTCAGAATATCTGATGATCTCATAACTATATGATTACCTTAGGATTATCTGCAGGCGCTGCAGTTTTGAAAGGACTGTCGTTCCGCCGTGTTGACTGAGTATGAAGAATTAGTCGCTCGTTCATGCATACATCACAAAGCTAATGCTTTTCAATGCTAGGCCTTTACCTAAACCAAGATTATTCACATTTAATATTACTATACAAAGCCGAAGGTGTCAAATATTTGGGGTTAATTACCGATAGAAAAGTGGCATTCACAAAACAGGTCAACTGAGCGAGTTATGCACCTTGTTGAGTGCAAGGAATTTTTCAGACGAATTTTAGACTTGCTTTCAGCGTGTTGGATGACAGTTATGTGTTCAATTGTGCTCCTTACTAAAGTTCCATTGTTTCTTCACTATTTTAATTTGGCAGGAAGTATCTCCTTATAAACAGATGTATAACTGAAGGAAATCTTTAATAAAAGTTAAAACTCTACTAAGGTTATACGTTGATCAAAATTGTATTCAACTTGCAAATAATAAGATATTTTCATTTATAAGAAATAAACAAGGAGACAAACATGATTAGCAGATACCTGCTAATTTCATCATTTAAAATTTATCTACAATGTTCAATATTTTGATGGACATCGTTGTGACTTGATGTTGCATTTTTCGTTACCCAGGCACTCATAACAAACTCACTGCTATTATGTCCACGCACCAACCGTCTTGGTGAATTAGAACATTTATTTTTTCAGTTTTTTCGAGTTGTAAAAATTTTCAATTAATTATCCCATCTCTTCAAGGAACAATCCATCACTATAATCCCTTTCAATAAATTGAAGTTAAAGATTTAAATTTTCCACAATGTAGTCCTTTCTGTATTATTGTTCTTTAGTTATTCTTTCACCTCGTTTTTATCTTCAGAAGTTTTAGCGATAACTTTTTTAAGCGCAATGAGTAACACATTTTTGTATTGTTGTATTGAGTGTTGTAGCCATCACAGGTAATATATATCGAAGTAAAGGTATATTATCACTATTATTGCATTATAATTATTGTACTTTTTATTATTATTGATATGTTCAATAACATCAAATTCGATCAGGAACTCAATACCCGAAAGACCTAGTTTTCTGTTGAAGCGGTGGAGTTTTTCTGTGTTAGTGATATGCGTGTTTGATTTTTGTTGATTGCTGTAGAAGCTTAGCTTAGTGATCTATTATTTCAATCCTTTTGCTTTCCAGGCGATCAAAGCTTTAGCTTTCGAATTGCACACATATTTGCATCGTTGTTTCTCAGGCTGAATTTTCTACAAGATTTTTATCGCTGGTTAAATTGTAAGCGTAGCGACTCATCAAAATTGAGTGACATTGCTTCACCAGGTGCATTGCTACACATCGTTTTTGCTCACAGTGCTGATTCGAGTAGCACTGCGCTATTGCTAACTGTATATCAGGCAGCTCTTTTTACAGTGACAGCACAACAAAGATGGCGGAAGCTAGCACCCTTATTTACATACAATAGGCAGTTGTTGGAGGTGCCCTCTAGATTTAAGCTGCCTCTCTACATCGTCTCAGGAGGCAGGCCAATTGGCTGAAAGTGTGCAAAAGAACTCCGTAGATTTTTTCCGTAGATGTTTGCTCCAGTGCGATTTTTTAACTCGATTGTCTCCATTTTCAGCGGGATTTTGCTTTTTTACTATTGTCTTACGTAAGACTTTTAGGATAATGAAAGCTAGAGCACATCATTTTTCTGGCCGTAAGATCGAGGGAAAAGATAGCGTTGGTGAGGTGTACCTGTAACATAAACTATTCCATTGATAAAGAGACAGTAACATCAATCACATCATTGTCTTATGAAACGAAACATTTGTCGTTTATGTTCCTTCAAATTTGATGAGATGCGAGATACAGATGTGAGTGTTTCATGTGCATCATATCATTGTAAAAAGAGTAATTGGTTTTTGACGTATCAAGAGAAATAAGTATATTTTTCTCCATTCCATATGTTGAAGCAACTGTTATGCTTATAAATGGAGAAATGGTAAAATTTCTGAATTATATACAAAACAAAAAACTTTTTTATCATATACTGAGGCAATAATAATTAAAAATAGCGTATATTTTATAACACACTTGCAAATAAAATGATTCCATGTTTAATTTCTATTTGAGGGCAAGCCTCAGGGACTACCTTCAAGATTTGAGATTGTCGTTCGTTTCAAATTCTTGTAGCACATAGTTTCAATTTCGTTCCTCTTGTTAATTTTCCCGAATGGCTTCATGGTAATTGCGACGGAAATTTTCTTAGTAAATTCCGTTGAAAGTTTATCACGTAAGTTTCTGTGAGGATTTCTCCACGTAGGCGATTTTGTAAACAGCTTTTAGCGAAGTTTCTGTGTTTGTCCTGGAATAAGTAAGGCAAGTAGTTGTCCCATGGAACGGCCTCGGTGTTGCGGTGCAACACAACGTGCGTGCAGAGGCTGTGCTGGGCCAGGTTTAAGGCTCTTAACCTGGGCCGTGAGTACTGCCGTCTGGGAGGCCAGTGCTGCCGTAACGGTTATGGGGCCCGTCCAGTGCGGCCCAGTCAATTAATTTGGGGCGAGCTGCGCAACTGCAACCAACAGAAGGAAATGAGACAAATTGAGGGACGAAGGAAGAAAGTGATAGAAGAGAGGTGTAATTGGTAAATGAGTAGGAAGAATTATGAAGAAAAGAAAAAGAAAAAGATGAGATGATGAAAACGATGGAGAAAAAAAGGGAAAATGTAATGGAATAAGGACATAGAAAGAAAATAAATTTATTTCATATGGAGTTGATCCATACAATAAGTAACAACATTGCTTTTGAGGGCCTTATTATAAAATTTATTATCCTATGCATAGTAGATGATAAAAGAGCGATGCCTACAGTTACGTCATTGAAGCAAAGCTTGAAAATAAAGAATAAAGCTGCACTAAAATTGCACTAGAATTAAAAGTTAATACGGGTGAGAATGGTGCTACCAAAACAGAGACCGATCGCGACTATGGTATGCAAAAAATTCAGAAATAAAATGGAACGAGTAAAACGTCCTCTATTTGCAGGATGACATCAGCGAGCTCGTTCAGTAGGCATTAATATCACAAAGGTGTCACTTGTCTCACTAGTAAAATTGTTGTGTTAAAAGCTTTTATCAGCATAGAATGCATTTTTTCAATTTAATATTTATATAAAAACGGCATAAATCATTTCATTATTTCAAATGCGTACATACAACAATCACAATTATAACATTAAAGTAAGCGCATGTGTATGAGAAAGATTATGACAGTTTCAATCTTCTTATTCATGAAATAGCAATATTTATCCCAAATAGTTTAAGTAACGCTGTAATTTATCATAAAAAAATATTTCCCCCGATAAACAAGTTGAAATTAGAAACAATGATTCAAAGTGACATGTGGTGAGTTTGCACTGTCATGAGAGATGAAGATTGTGATATCTTGTATGGGATATCTGGTGGATATAAAGTAATGTTACATTCTATGTTTTGACACATTTGCGTTAGGAACTCATTAACTGTCATAGTCTGCGAGCTCCTGTATATAAGACTGCTCAAAGAAATAAATTGGTGAGAACTATGTAGCTGCTAATCGAAATTGAAAATTGCGCTTTGTAAAGCCACATTTATTACATGCATTTTCGATGACTTGTTTAAAACTACGAAAGGGACAAATTTATTTCCGCCAAGACATGGAAGACTTTCTGACATGCTGTGCTGCGTGCGTAGAGCAACACGTGAGTACAAATCTTCATCTGTGACTTAAATTAAGAAGAAGAGAATTCCAAGAATTGTGGGACAATTGGAATGAAGAACTAAAAGGAAATAACGGAGCATGAGATATCATGCACTGTGAAGCTGATAAGTTAGTGCAGTTAGAGGGAATAAAAGGAGACTAGGTTGATCCAATTATAGGGGTGATTGGAAATTGAGGGAATAATTGGAACTGCAAGATGCTGGGGATGAGGAGACCAGTAGTGTTCAGGGATGTGGGAGGTTGTGGGATGAGGAAAATAAGTGATCAAAAATATTTACAACTGATTGGGGGAAAATGATTGATATAATTTGAAGATTGACGTGAAATTACATCGATACAAAAAAAACAAAGCGTGAATACTGGCGTTGATGACGTGTAACAGACAGACGCCAGAGTTAGAGTTTGGTAGACGCAGCAAAATGACGCAAAAGGCTGGACTGAGGCGAGAAAACTGAAAATGAGACAACTGGAAGATATAATAAAGAGGGGAGCTGTTGGGGACTTTCCCCCTCCCTCCTCCTGTGTTGGGGGTAAAGCTAGAAGCTCAAAATCTGCCATACGTCAAGGGGGCGATCGATACTGCCCCCCATAGCCACAAGCTGTTGTTGCCATAAAAAACATTAAAACTTATTGCTCTCGGCCGACCTCTTGCTAGGCCTATGAAAAATATTGGGCCGGGCAGCCCAGAAAATAGACTGGCCTAGTGGTGAAGTGGTGTTCCAGTCGTTCCATGAAGCTCTACAAATGTTCCACGAGAAAACAAATGCTCCATGAATACATTCATGATGAGATAGAAATGTTTCTCAGACGGAATAAGTATTTGCAATATTCCTGTTGTTCACTGAACAGATGAAATAGATTCTTAAAGTAAATACTGAAAGGTGGACAATTGAAGTGCACGTAGACACACCACTTCACCCATTACTTACACCCATTACCTACACCCATTTCCTCCATCTATTTGCTACATCCATTACCTTCACCCATTTCCCACACCTATGATCAGCATGCATAGTTCAGTAAGTGACAAGAAATCATAGCAGCGCTCACAGGATTTGAAGTGTGCAGGATATAAGGACGAAGATTTGAATTGACTAATTTTGTTCACGTAGTGGTATCCAGTCGTAGTGGTATCCAGTGTTGATTAAAATAATTACCGCTTAAGTCAGACTGAGGCAGCTGTTAAATGCCTGCGTGGGCTCCTCATAAGTGGTAATTCCATTAGCTCAGTTGGGAGAATTTTGAAGTAGAAAGTAAACTGATCAGTCGTTTATAATCTCATCCAGAAATTTCAGGAGACTAGTAATGGTTGTTGCACAGTGTGAAGGGCTCAACTTTAGAAGACTACAGTTTGTTAAAAATATACAAAAAACTGCAGCGAAATATTTGCAAACGTGTGTGAGAACTGGGGCTTGAATCAAATGTTTGAGTCTCGATGATAGATGCAAGGAACATTTATTGGCAGTGTAGGCCGCTTGAAGATGTTGAAGGCCGGTGTNCTGCTGCTGACCTAGCAGGCGGAACACGGGGGGGAGGAGGAAGAAGTAGCCAATATTGGTTTAGGGCTCCTCATTCCCAACACACACCAGAAATATGACAGTCTCTCACACTTACCAACAAATTTTGAGAATGGACGCATAACTCCGTAAAAAGTTATACTTGCCTGGTTTATGTGTTTGTTTCAGTTCATGTTCCATTATAAAATAAAACATAGTCCAACTATAAAAAGCTCACACATCGATGCATCTCATATCATCAACATAGCAAAACAAACTAAAAGTATTATGGTCACATTGATAAAACGCAGTAATAACACGAGAGTTAATTACAGACACTAGTCTAACAATATTCTGAGTTAAAGTGAGACTTTTAATTGGGATTTTCAATTCGCTATCAGATCGCTTACTTCGATGTGCTTATGATCCATGAAATTATTTATTTTGTGCTTAACTGAAAATTTCCTTTAGTGAAATAAAATCGGAAGTTACGTAGAAGAGAATTATTTAAAAAGGAGGATAAATAGTTACAAGTCACGAACGATTAACAGTGATACATCGATCAAAATACATAGAATTGCATTAGACAAAAACTTTTATGGTTTCACACTCATTTGATGTAAAATATTTGCTAACATTTTCAGGAAAATTTCATGATTACACTGTGTAAATGCCTTCATTGTGCTTAATAAAATCGAAAGTTACTTATTAGAGGAGGACGATAAAACAGAAAGGAAAATAAACATGTTTTAAGTTGATAAGATTGAAATACCAATAGAAGCAAAATCAAGATGCTGCAGATCAAAAGGCTTTCGTTTTCATATCTGATAGTTTTTCCAAACTGTATTTTGGCTTAATTATTTGTATTTCAGGCGATCAAACATGTGAAATTAGAAAATAATGATTTAGAAACAAATTCTAAGCAGTAATACACTCAGGTCCTATGCAATAATACACGATAGGTCTCGTGTAGTAACACACAAGTCTCAATAATACAGTTAGAGGCCTACACTCCGTGTCACTGGGAGCTACATGCCTGCAGCAAGTCAACTGTTCAGAGGCTTGGTAAGTCTAATAATAATATTATAATACACGATAGGTCTCGTGTAGTAACACACAAGTCTCAATAATACAGTTAGAGGCCTACACTCCGTGTCACTACAGAGCTACATGCCTGCAGCAAGTCAACTGTTCAGAGGCTTGGTAAGTCTCTTAGCCATGAAGCTTCACCTGCTGCCAGTGTTTACGACTTTTTCTTGTCGTAAAACATCCGCAGTACGACCACAATGTCCGGTCTGCCTTTATTTAGCAGCGTTAAACTATTTCAGCCCTGTCTTGATTTAAAACTGTATAATGTGCGACACAGATTACCATGCATCGTCTCTCTAGAAAATTGGCAACCATGTCTCGTATACAGACCTGTCAGTTCTACTTACACTGTCTCACCTGTCAGGTCTACCTGCACTGTCCCACCTGTCAGGTCTACTTACACTGTCTCACCTGACAGGTCTACCTGCCCTGTCTCACCTGTCAGGCCTACCTGCCCTGTCTCATCTGTCAGATGTACCTGCACTGCCTCATCTGTCAGGTGTATTTGTACTGCCTCACCTGTCAGGTGTACCTGCACTGTCTCACCTGTCAGGTCTACCTGCACTGTCTCACCTGTCAGGTGTATTTGTGCTGTCTCATCTGTCAGGTGTACCTGCACTGTCTCATCTGTCAGGTGTATTTGTACTGCCTCACCTGTCAGGTGTACCTGCGCAGCACCGTCTTTCATATCTACCCACAGACCAGCTGGACTTGCAGGGTCGTCTGACATGTCCTTCTACTTATTTATTAATCAATTGTGTGCAGAGACAACAGTTCTTAATTGAAACACATAATGGCATAAAATTAGAATGATTAACTACTCAGTTTCTACGAGGGAATTTTAGTTTAATTATAGATTTACATACCAGTTTATTGCAAGAGTACGGAACCTGAAATTTTAATCGTTGAACTCAATAAATGAAATGAAAGTGTAACAATTTCTCGGTAAATTTATTACTTTAGAATAGTAGTTTGGATATGAATCATATAACAACTATAGGAAGCAACTATTGCAGGCTAAATTTTTTTATCTCTAAGCCTGGCGATCACTACGTTGTTGCCAACCATAGATAGAAGCCTAAACACTAATAGAATGCATGAGTTCAATGAAAGTCAAATTGAAATGAATAGAGAGCTAATAGGAACCTGTCCAAAAATTTCTTTACCTACAAAAGTATTAGTAGGAGCATATATTTTATGGTAAATTAATATGCATCCTAATATATTTAGTAAAATATGGTTCCCGTCAAGCTCAGTCCTGTGGCGTACAAGAACGGTTTGTAGGTGCAGGAATTGGCAAACATTTGAAAGTTCAGGAACAGGAATTTACTGCAACTTTGACAGCAAAGAAACAGTCTGTCATCCTTTGTACACGTGAGCTGTGCGGATAAAGCTCAGATATAGACATCAGGACGTTCAATTTAATGTTGTGCATCATATTATTTTCACTTTGTTTTGAAATCAAATGTTGGTATTGTTTGATAACCTAGATGTGCGTTCACAATCAAATAATTCTCCCCAGCATTTAAAAGCTTCTACCTTAGGAGCTCCCATCGTCTTCTCACTAATGGTTTTATAAAATGTTTTGGATCTACCGGACGCGCATATTGCATTGTCTTCAGAATTTAACAAAATCAACTTTATTCCGAAGTGCGAGGGCTATTTTTTTGACCTTCGATAGGCTATAAAAAATGCCAATTTACAATAACATAATAATTTTATTACCAAAAGTACTGCCGGGTATCACTTATTTCTGTACATAATCGCCAAAACGGATACAGCTTGATTGCCCGAGGTACGGGCAATGGAACATGGCCGCTACGATCGATGCTCCCGCCATATGTGAGTTACGAAGTGTAATCTGTTTTCAGCAAGCAGAAGGTCGCAGTGCTGCTGAAATCCATCACAGAATGAGCAGCGTGTACGGTGACAACTTCATGAGTGAGAGTAGTGTACTGGAATGGCAAAGAAATTTAAAAAAAGGGTGAACCACATCCATGAAGAAGGTAGACAAGGGTAGAAGGTATTTTTATGATCAGAGTTGTGCTTCAGAGAATATGAAGCAGAGTAGATCATCGTAGGACAGCTTGCGTAGTAATTATGCAATCAGAACTAAAGGAACAGACTTCTCAATTTAAGCCACAAAAATAGTAGAATCACGGTAGTGATGACACCATACCTTAGAACCAGGAATCACAATGTTGTGCGCAAAAATCAGTCGAGTAAAGAGCCTATCTACTGAAAATCAGAAACGTCGGTAAGAAAAGGCAAAACTTGCCAACTGAGAATATGAAAGGCGTGTCATCCTGGAATCTCCAGAGTCGTGGTCTCTCAGAGTCAACTACCCTAGAATCTGCAGTCCTAGTCTGCTAAGTCTACCAAGCCTGCCAAGTCTGCCAAGTCTGCCAAGTTTGCCAAGTTTGCCAAGTCTGCCTTAGAGAATCAGTGGTGTGAACCCTAGGAGAATCTCTAGTCTAACACCTGAGAATGTGTAGTGTGACATATGAGAATGTGTAGTGTGACACCTGAGAATGTGTAGTGTGACACCTGAGAATGTGTAGTGTGACACCTGAGAATGTGTAGTGTGACACCTGAGAATGTGTAGTGTGACACCTGAGAATGTGTAGTGTGACACCTGAGAATGTGTAGTGTGACACCTGAGAATGTGTAGTGTGACACCTGAGAATCTGTAGTGTGACACCTGAGAATCAATGAAGGTAAAGTCTGGCATCACAGAGTCAGGAATTAAAGTCTACTGCGTCAGTTGGTAGCAACATCAGTAATGGAGCTGGAGTTCAAGTAGAGCACACAAAGCTAATTGTAAGCAAACTGTCATTACTGTCCCCACAGTTGCCCGTCCACTTCTAACTGGGAGGAAGAAAGACGGGAAACTTCGAAAGAATTTCTGAAGACACTTTTCCATATTGTATTATTTTCTGATTTGTTCCTACAGGGGGAAAGCTTTTGGTTCGCTAGGCAAGGTAGTTAAGAGTAGGCTGATATTTACTCTTTGAAAACTAGTCATACAATTTCAAGATTTTGAAAATGATGCAGAAGAATTAAAGACTTTTCTAGAAGTATGTGTAATTTAGTGCCCTTCGTTAGTGAGAGAGGGAAATATGATAGAAGCGTGGGATAAGTGGGAAGAGAATCTAAGGTTCTATCAAAGGGTTGGGGAGGATAATTTGAAATCGAGGCAGGGGATAAAGAGAATGCTAATCTGAAATTGGAACACGTTATAGTCGTGGTGGAAGCAAGAAATTGAAGCAAGGGATTAGCATGAGAATAACCAGGAATTTCAGCGCTGAAAATGAAATGACAACAGGCGTTGTCATGCCAGCATACAAACCTTGCTAGGTGAATATGCTGAATTTAGCTAATAAACTGCTATTTTCAGCGATAATTTACAACTTATTATCATTGCTCAACGAAGAAAAATGTGACAAAAAGTCCTGAGTTTGGAAGGAGGTAATATTTGTATTGAAAAAGTAGTGAGCAGGTGTAATTTGATGTGTGGCAATGAAGTGTATTATGTAGTGGAGGGCATAAGAGACAAAGTATACCATGACCTAGGAATGCTGTAAGATAAAGTGCTAAGTCTTAAGATTATGGAAAACTTTACATAACAGTTAAAATGTGTTAGGGCGGAAAAATTGATTACAAATAGGAATTAAATTTGCTTCATTCGATTTAAATTCTATTTTAGTTGCTTTTGAAACGAGAGATGAATCTTCTCAATGGGCATAAGGAATATGTTACCACAGTTATGCATCACAATGATTTCATTGGTTATTTTCTTAATTATTTTTTAGTATAATATACCAGTTGTGCGTAACACCTGGCAAATTTTCTGTGGTGTAACGATGATATCCAGAAAAAACAGCCTATTAAGCAAGTTTTTAATTATTTGTATCTTCACAGCACAATATGCTGGCAAATATCTACGATTTAGACACAATTTTTATTATAAGATCATCTGAATCAAGTACTTGAAGTGTTCAGAATTCTGAATACAATTTAAAGACAAAATATGATTTTGTTTTATTTACGTTCAAACTTACAACCTAATATCTTAAATTTAGATCAATTAGTGACCTAATTGAACACCTAAGTCTTGATCGTCCCGACAGTATCTTACACTGCGTAACTCAAGCTCGGCTGACAAGTAACTTAAATATTACACCATGAGTCCGTAGAGTTATTGTCAAAAATTGTTGACTATGTTTTTTCACGACGTGTTTCGTGTTCAATTAAGAATTCAAATAAGTGCATGAGTCCAAGAGTTTATAGATCACAAGCAGACTGATAGTGAAAAAGAGCAATAGAAAGACAGCAAATACTGACCAAGTTTTGGAGTAGCTGCTCAACCTTGTTTTTGTGTGCAGTGTATTAGCTTACAGTGCCCAAACACCTGGTGCTTTTTATACAATACTAGTGCAATGCACGTTAATAATTTGTTCTCAAACGAATCAGTTTTGGGCTTGGGAAGAGAATCAGTTTTCTATCGGATGAACAACGTCTTTCTTGCTGTCGAAGTCTTACTACTTCTCTCTTACGGTTGGACACGTTTTTATCCATGTCGGCCTTTTTTGCCGGAATTTTATTCTGAAATATCCTCAATTATCTCTAGTATACATTTTTAGAACATTTTATTCATCAGCTAGTGTAACCGTGCCATCAAAAATTACGGCAAAAAAATTATATTATTATAAGAGCCGCGTCCGTCTGTCCCTGTGTCACACTCTTCTAATCGATAGCTTTGATAGCAACAAGGATAAAGCTTAAGAAAAACAAGAACTCCTTCTATTGCATTATTTTTCTGTGGTAATTCAATTCCCTTCCACTTACATTATGGGGTCCAGAATACACAATCGGTTTATTTTTACAAATAGAAATTTTCTTTGGACCTTTTTCTGTTGAAATTCATCATGATGCTCTGATATTTTTATTTGACAATACAAAAAGAAATGTTTTAAATTGGCTTCACCAGTAACTTGGCTACCACTTAGTATAAGGTCAAAGATTTTGGAAATTGAGTTATTGTTTTCAGAATTGTGATTTTCTTGAAAAAGCTTCAAAGAGATGATAGAGGATATTTCAGAATAAATTTCCGGCCAAAAAGGTCAACATGGATAGAAACGTGTCCAACCGTAAGAGAGAAGCAGCAAAACTTCGACAACAAGAAAGACGCCGAAGACTATCGGACGAACAACGCGAAATGGCAAGACGATGCAATGCTAATCACATGGCAAAAATAACGAGTTCACATTGCACCAGACAATACAATGCATTACATTGTCGGTACCAAAGGCACTGGATCACTATAAAACACGCCATTTTTTCCATTATTAGCTTTCTTTTCCCACTAAGCCCTGTTATTGGTAGATAAAATAGAAAATGCAAGTTCTGTATAAATTCATGGAAAATATTCAGATGTTGATGATACCACGGATTAAAATGAATAATGTGTTTTACTTCATAGATCCTAAATTTTGCTGGTACACATTGCACTAGTATTTATGAATCTTTCTTGAGATAATCTTTCTCTCGCTCTTCTTTTTTCGCTCTCGATTCAGTATATTTTTTCGTTCGAGTGGAATCGATAGCTTAGATAGCAACAAGGATAAAGCTTAAGAAATACAAGTAATCACTCTATTGCGTTATTTTCTGTGGCAATTCAATTCCCTTTCACTTGCATTATGGTATCCATAATACACAATCGGTTTATTTTAACAAATAGAAATTTCTTTGAACCTTTTTCTGTTCAAATTCATCATGATGCCTTGATATTTTTAATTAATAATGCGAAAAGAAATGTTTTAAATTAGTTTGACTAGTAACCTGGCTACCACTCAGTATAAGGCCAAAGGTTTTGGAAATTGAGTTATTGTTTTCAGAATTCTGATTTTCTTGAAAATAGTTTTAAAAAGGTACCTTATTTATGGGCCACCCAGTATAATAGACGCTCTTACGGATTTAGATAAGAGGAAATTTCGTAAGGGTATACATGTGTTGTAAGCATTGTATTGTGGATACCAAAGGCACATCCATCAACGGGGAAACTCTTTCGCAAAGCCCGCGTCCACTGGCAAATAAAAATGAAAAATTTAGTAAAAACTGTGATTTTTCACGTGCAGATCTAGTTAACAATAAAATAAACACTTAAATACTCGCTCCTGACA
>VCRD01000281.1:29263-77199 GCA_006783055.1 Trinorchestia longiramus
AAATGATGGCAATAAATATTTATAAATCTTTCTTGAGATAATGTTTCTCTCGCTCTTCTTTTTCGCTTTCGATTCAGTCTTTTTTTTTCGTTTGAGTGGAGTTTCCATGCTTAAGCTTATTTCAAAGGTAACTTATTTTTCTTGTGAGAGTAATAAACACTTAGAATACAGTATTTTTGAGACGCAATAGACCGCCGAACTCGGTATCCACGATACGGACTCGAGTAAATAAGGCTCTGGATCTCTCTAATTTTTTTGGAAGGGACTTATTATAGTGCACTTGTACAGCGAAAATGAGTGTATTAATTTACCAGTGAACTGAAACCAAGACCGCCAGTGCTAATTTATTCGTAAGAGCGTGACACGAAATCAATTTTCCAAAATCTTTGGCCTTATACTAAGTGGTAGCCAGGTTCTTGATCAAACTAATTTAAAACATTTCATTTCGCATTATCGATTAAAAAATATCAAAGCATCATGATGAATTTCAACAGAGAAAGGTCCAAAGAAAATTTCTATTTGTAAAAATAAACCGATTGTGTATTCTGGATACCATAATGCAAGTGAAAGGGAATTGAATAGCCACTGAAAAATAATGCAATAGAATGATTTCTTGTATTTCTTAAGCTTTATCCTTGTTGCTATCTAAGCTATCGATTAGAAAAGTGTGACACACGGACGGAGGGACGGACGGACGCGGCTCTCATAGTATAGATTAGATACGCTATTTTTCCCGTTATTAGCCATGTTATCGGCAGGTAAAATGCAGAATGGGAGTTCTTAATGCGCTTCTGATCAGTTTTTGTGGAATTAAATGAAAAGAAATGTTAATGAATTTCTAGAAAAATCGTAAGCGTACAGCCTTATGTTTCTTTCTTTAGTTGGTAAGAAGTACGATGTGGTAAACTGAAAAATGTTGCATTTCTGATTGTTTAAAACGCAAAATCTATGATCTAACGTGTTTCCTAATGCACTTCTGATCACCTTCTGTGCAAATAAAAGCATTACTATTTTTTACAAAATTTAGAAAAAAACGGGGTATATATAGCCTTGTGTTTTCTTTCATAAAAGTTAAAAAATTGTACGAAACTCCGTCTCTATGCATATATTCGTGCATAAAAAACGGAAAACGCATCAGTTTCTGCACAACTGTCTTTGATTTTTTGCTAGCGAATCTCAAACTTGGGTTGGTAAAAAGTGGGTGTGGTAAACTGAAAAATGTCGCTTTGCAAACCGTCTTAAACGAAAATTTCTGACCTTATATGGTTTATTATGCACTTATAATCTGTTTATCTAATACTAAGAATGACCGTCGTGTGTTTATATATTTATTTGTTTCGTGTCACGCTCTTAAGAATAGATAGGAAGAAATTAGCACTGGCGGTCTTGGTTTCAGTTCACTGGTGAATTAATACTCATTTTCGCTGTATAAGTGCACTATAATAAGTCACTTTAAAAAATGAGAGATCCAGAGCCTTATATACTTGAGTCTGTATCGTGGATACAGAGTTCGGTGAGGCTGACCTATTAACTGGAGGTCGAAGTGTACACAGTGGTTTCAAGATACCAGTTCCTGTCTTGGATACCTCACTATCAAGTGAGTCACGTAACCTTAATCCAAAGCAAGGCTTACTTAACGGAACAAGGCTAATCATCGTTTCTTTATACGAACTCTTCGTACACAGAAAAATATTAACTGGAAGCAAGAAAGGAGAACATGACTTCATACCACAAATAAATTTGGTACCGAGTGATACAAATCTCCCATTCAACTTCTGTTGTAGATAGTTCCCTTTAATTTCAGCATTTGTACTGACGATTAATAAGTCTCAAGGACAGTCCTTTTCATGTGTTGAAGTATAGTTGCCATCACCTGTTTTCTCTCATGGATAACTGTATGTGGCTCTTAGTCGAATAAGAAATAGGAATAACATAAAAGAACAGTTAAAGAAACTGATGTTCAAGGAAATTTGGTAGGTGATTTGTTTTTCACTAGGAGTGTTGTCATTAAAGAAATACTCAATTAAAACGTTTGTCCTTTGTAAATATATATAAAACTAAGTATATTGCATTGCGTTTTTATTTGTAATTTTATTTAATATCTTTCCAAAAGTATATGCCATCATTTTTTTTTGGCACGGGTACGCTAGTCTGTAAATAAATAACACAAGTTTTCAAAGAATTGTAGCCAAAACGTATGAATATATACAGAACCTCTATTTTGTATCTTATCTACTGATAACATGGCCGTGTAAGAGAAGGCTAATAACGGAAAAAAATGCCGGATTTTATAGTAATCCGACGCCTTTGGTATCCACAATACAATGCAATGCTTATAATACCTATATTCCCGTTCTAATTTCAATGCAATATTTTTTCTGTTGTAATGGATTGGAAAAAATGGGCCGGAGAGAAGGAGAGGGAGAAATGGAGATACATCGTGTACTATATAAGTTAATAAAAAATATCATTCTCAGACGTCTTGCTTCTGAAGTCTCTTGACAGGACCTCAACGCTTCCTACGTACCCTGTATCTACAGTAGCCATGCCTGAACCTTACTCCGCATTACCTTACCTGCATTATTTTTGAAGTCGTGTATTTTGTGTTGAGAATATTCAAGACATTGCAGAGAACGTTTAATCTCCTGCTTGTGATTGATGGATTGTACAATGAAACGAAGCACAATAGATGGTTTGTAGATCCCACAGTTGATAATTCCTGCCCTAAATTCTTGACCAGTCTATCGTTTTAACTCCATGTTTTTTTTTTCAGCCTGGCATTGAGTACGTTCTGTCATACTTCGACAACCCCGGCACGAGTTTGCCTGCCAGTATCACCAACTTTATTGCTTCAACTGGTGGGTGCTCTATGTTAGGCGATCATTAAATGTGATACTTTGCTTAAGACTATAGATTATAAAAATTCATTAAATGGAACTTTTAATGAATGTAGTAATAGAATTAATATATATATATACACTAGTGTACCCGTGCCATCAAAAATGATGGCTAATGCTGTTGGAAAGATATTAAATAAAATTACATATAAGAACGCAACTGCACTTGCATACTGATCCCCGCCTCTGTTGCCTTACAACAGCTTGTTGTTTTTCAGATAATGTTTCTCTCGCTCTTCTTTTTCGCTTTCGATTCAGTCTTTTTTTCGTTCGAGTGGAGTTTCCATGCTCAAGCTTATTTCAAAGGTAATTGATTTTTCTTGTGATAGTAATAAACACTTACAATACAGTATTTGTGTGCCGCAATCGAAGTAGTTATAACCATTCGTGTCATATCCTAGATACAGAAATTCAGCATTACTGAAAGCAACTGCGAGCTTGTGTATGTAAAGGGTGTGGCAAAAGTCACGTGATATATTTAGAATTAATTTATGCAAAAACTACTTGAGATAGAAACTTCAGGTAAATTGCAAACGAAAGAAAGGGTTTTGGAGTTTTTATTTAAATAGGATATCATCTAAATGTCCACCATGTTGGTTTATGCACATGCGCATTCTTTTCGTAACAGAATCCATCACTTTTCTTAGCATCTCGGGAGGAATGTTGCGAATCTCTTGACAAATGTTCTCTTTCAAATGTTCCAAAGTACGAGGCCTATAAATGTATACTTTTGACTTTAAGTACCCTCATAAAAAGAAATCCAAAGGGGTCAAATCACAAGATCTAGGAGCCCAAGGAATATCACCAAAACGTGAAATTAATCGATTTGGGAAAATTGTCTTCAAAAGAAAAAAATATTCGAAATGTCTGCCGAGGCACATTTTCACCTTTCCGGTTACGTGAACAAACAAAATTGTAGATATTGGAGTGCTGAAAATCCAAAAATTGTGCATGAAATCCCACTTCCCTCACAAAAGGTTACTGTCTGGTGCGGTATGACAAGTGAAAGGATTATTGGTCCCTATTTTTTTGAAAATCAATGGCGAAACTGCGATTGTAACTGGAGCTGCATATCGAAAATTCATTGAAGAATATTTAAGACCTCAAATTCAAGATGGGAATATTTGGTTTCAACAAGATGGTGCAACAGCCCATACAACAAAGGAATCAATTCAACTTTTGAAGACAATTTTCCCAAATCGATTAATTTCACGTTTTGGTGATATTCCTTGGGCTCCTAGATCTTGTGATTTGACCCCTTTGGATTTCTTTTTATGAGGGTACTTAAAGTCAAAAGTATACATTTATAGGCCTCGTACTTTGGAACATTTGAAAGAGAACATTTCTCAAGAGATTCGCAACATTCCTCCCGAGATGCTAAGTTTTTTGATGGAGTCTGTTACGAAAAGAATGCGCATGTGCATAAACCAACATGGTGGACATTTAGATGATATCCTATTTAAATAAACACTCCAAAACCCTTTCTTTCGTTTGCAATTACCCGAAGTTTCTATCTCAAGTAGTTTTTGCATAAATTAATTCTAAATATATCATGTGACTTTTGCCACACCCTTTATATTGTAATATGCAATACCCCGCCTAACTCGGTATCTACGATACGGACTCGAGTATTTGAGGCTCTGGATCTCTAATTTTTTTGCAAGTGACTTATTATCGAAAATGAGTGTATTAATTCACCAGTGAAGTGAAACACATGCTCTGTTGGTGTTACAAAATTATACTCTGTGAATTATTAGTGTACCCGTGCACTATTGTTGTTGGTGGCTCTGGATCTCTAATTTTTTGAAAGTGACTTATTATAGTGCTTTTGTGCAGCGAAAATGAGTGTATTAATTTACCAGTGAACTGAAACAAAGACCGCCAGTGCTAATTTCTTCTTATCTATTCTTGAGAGCGTGACACGAAATATATAAATGAATATATAAATCTAATACTAATGACCGTCGTGTGTTTCTATATTTATTTATTTATATATTTATTTATTTGTTTCGTGTCACTTTTAAAAAAATAGAGATTCAGAGCCTTATATACTCGAGTCCGTATCGTGGATACCGAGTTCGGCGGGGTATTGCCCTATGATTCAGGTACATTGTACCCGAATATGACACGAATTGCAGAGTCAATTGCAGCAGTAGAAAACTAAGTGTCTTAGTTTTCACTAGGAATGTTGTCATTAAAGTAATACTCCTTCAAAACGTTTGTCCTTTGTAAATATATATAAAACTAAATATATTGCATTGCGTTCTTATATGTAATTTTATTTAATATCTTTCCAACAGTATTTGTCATCATTTTTGATGGCATGGGTATTATCACAAAATCTCTGCCGTCATTTTTGACGGCTGGGTACACTAGTAAATATATAAACACAACGGTCATTCTTAGTATTAGATATTTGCATGTTGTTCTCGTCTTCAGTTTGTTCTCGATGCAGACAAAGAGCAAATTAAATAAAATGGACAAATTTCGAACTATTATGTATGTAATTACTATATATATATATTTTTTGTATACATTTCTTTGTATAAACATGGGCTGTAAAAGTTGTAGCGTAAAGTGTTGAACACCCTGTACAATGTTAGTACTATGAGTGGTACGTCGAGTATGTTTTAACTTGCTACATTTGTGTACCCCCAGCTTTCCCGAATTTTTTGAAGCGTCTACACAATGCTTCGATGGAACTTCAACGCCAGCACGAGGTAGGTCTTCCTGTTTACATGTCTCTACCGACTGTCCTGCTTGACGCTGGTCGAGCCACAGCCTTGCAACGTAAGCCGATTCTGCCGATCCCGAATTATGAGGAGGTTGAAGAGCAGTTGAATAAACGAGGGTCTAATCTTGATGATTCTACCATTCAGTATCTGATGGAGGCTCTCGGGGAAATCTCTCCTTCTCCTACAGAAGATGGTTCCTTGATGCTCCGGCTTGATGCTATCATTTCCGATGCTCTCGACAAACTTGATGAGAAAAATCCTATGGTCGGTAAGCTAAAGATTTTGAAGAGTAAATTGGACCATTTTCGGTCTAAAAGTAAGACAAAGAAGGAAGAATCTCTTGGGGAAATGAAAGACTTAATTTTTCGACAAAATCGGTATGATGATAGTCGGTTACACCCAACTCCGCCCGTACTGGTCCGACATCTCTTCGAGACTATGAGGGAGGTACTCAAGGCTGACCATGACATGAGGACTGGAAGAGGTCTTTTGACTCAAGACGACGATGACAACACTTCGTCCAGTCCATCGCAGAAATCACCGGTGTCGGAATCAAAAGCACATCAAACTATTGTGTGTTACGTAGATTCTCAGTGTCATCCAGTGGAAAGCAATCCCATGAAAAATGGGACTCAAGAAGTACCAAGAAACACAGATCACATTATCGAGGACAATGTTTGTGAGAATGAGTGTGAATCCTCGTCCAGTACTTGGAAAAGTTGGCTGTATTCTACTTTAGTTGAAGCTCCTTTTAGCGTGTTGAGGAACCGTCGTACTAATGAAAGTCAAAAAGAAGAAGAGTCCGACTCTCCAGCTGGCTCCAAAGACGGAAATTTCAAGCCCGAATCTGACGAGAGAGGAACGGAGAGTGAACCCGTTCTTGAGGAGCAGAGTAACTCATTTTGGTACTACGTCTACGGCTGGATGTTTTGGCCTGTTGTTGTTAAGGGTCAGTCTAGCTCTGACGAAACTCCTGCGCTCGAACATGAGGCTAATGATGAGCTTGGTAGCAGAGATGATCTCACCAATAATAAATCTGGCGACAGCACTTCGGAACCTCAGTCATCGTGGTATTGGATTCCAGTAAGAGGCGTCTCGTGGGTTTTCTCGTACTTGACAAATAGCAGCCTATAAACGAATTATTTTTTTCGTTTCTGTAGCTAAAATGTTTTCGATGAGTTGTATATTGATTTTAGTGAGGCAGAGACAAGAGTTGTGTCCATCACCGGTGGGTGATGGTAGACATTTTATTCCTGTGTACTTTCGGATTCTTGAATATTTTTTGAGAAAATTGTAATGGAAGATAGTGTCAAATTGCATGTAAATATTATGAGGTTGAAACTTTTCACTCTTTGTAATAGGCTTAATACTTCTAAGATTACCGATATGAAACTTTGAATGATCATAACAGTACTACTATGTAGCTCAATATATGATTTTCTCAACCTCAAAAGCAAAAACTCATTTTAGAATGGCGGAACAAAGTCACTGGCGACTCTCATTCTGTGGAATAAATTTACTTTGGAAATATTTGTAATGCGATTAAATGAAACTGTTCCTAATATTTTAGTGAGGGTGTTAACCATGAATCAATAAGTATTCATTGAGTTAAGTGGAAAAGTTGAAATGGGCCAGTAGCTGACAGTGATTAGTGTTCTTAGAAGTCCTGTCAAAAAACATGAAACAATTTCTAAGATTTTTCTAGTCTAAATGGGTATTGAGCGTTAATGTATCAGGGTATCTGACCTCCTGTACGAGTGTCTTTATATCAACTATTTCTTGAACTTTTGGTGTCAATGATTTACACACTGCTGCTCTCGAAACATTAATTGAATATCTACGGTGATCGATGTGTGCCACCTTTTTACCAGATTTTTCACTCATAACGTTGGCATTATGATGCTTAGGAAAACCAGCAACTAAAATAAAAATTGTGTTGTGTTCTCGAACTTCACGAAGTTGTTCGAAGCTGTTACTCCAGCCTGAGGTTGTGTTACAGTATCTACTTTAATTATTTAGGTGTGTTAATGAGTTTAGCTGGGGAGCCATCAGGTTTGGCATCAAAAGCCCCACTCAAAAATACCCTTTGGTTTTATTTTTTGTTTTTGAGATTTCTAGTTTTCAAATGCTAGGTTTGTTTTTTAAGCAGAGTAATGCTCTCAAATTATCAAGAAGTATTGCACAACTTTTCGTCAATTTATTTATTTATTTATTAAACAAGAAAGCCACAAATGAAACAAATTACAGAAACAAGTCGAAATTGGTCTTTAATTCAAATTTTCGCTAATTAACTAAATAAAGTATGATCAACTTGAACTATACAAAACTACAAATTTGTAAACTAAATAGCTACTAAATATTTATAACTTATATAGCATAGGTGAAGAAATTAGGAAGTAGTTCCTCATCTTCGATACGTGTAAATTTTTAGATGCTTTTGGGCTTTTTCTGCCCAAAGTCCATTTTGCATATTGCTTCTCACAGAAGCAAATATTAGTAAAATTTGTTCGATTGGCCCGGAACTCGCTGGTCATGCGTGTAGCTTGGCCATGAATGAGCAGAAACTTGTCAACTGTATCTGTGATAGCTTTCCTTGTTTTTGCTCAGTTTCCACCTTTTTACCTGGTTTTAAGGAGGATATAAACTGAACATGTAATGAGGAAAGATTAATGGTTCTGTTGACCTGAACTGAATGAAACCTGTGAAATATGACTGAATTCGTGAAGAAGCCACTCTTCAGGTGGACTTTCATTTTCTGCATTAAATATTGTTCTCATACTTTTTGATACCACTTACTGTTTGTAGCCTATTATAAACGAGAATGCTTTCAAATTCTCTAAAATTTATTAACTAAAACAAGTGCGTGTCATCATAAAACAGGTGTGCACTTTTTTGTGATTAAATAATAGGCAATTCACCTTTGCAAATCTTAAAAGTGCATTGCTTTCTGAGTTTCAAACAAAACAATAATGTATGCCTACACTGGAGCCTACTATGTTCTTCCTTAAAGAAGCAGGCTGCTTGTTATTAAGAAAGCAAAGTAAAATAAAAACCCCAAAAAGCGGGTATATAAAACCTCAAATTTAAATCAAATTAGTTTACTATGCTTGTTCTGTTTAATATACTGATTTTAGGATTCATCGTAATTTTACTGTTAAATCTAAATTTCATGAAAGTTCTCAGAGTTTTGTTTTTTCTGAAATAATGTGTAAGGGTTTGTGTTATAACAAGCTGTCTGTGTGTGCTTTAGATGATGTATGGTTTATTTTTAAGAAAAGCTAATCATCTAGAAATGACTTCCCTAGATTATTTGCTGGCTAACGATATTTTTTCTTCCCGCTGTTCAAGTCTCATTTTAATTCTTAATACCTTCTGGGATGGCAAAATATGTTGGATAAGTTATTAACTTATTGCTATGTCACTGTTATATTTTTGGGTAGTATATTATGTTGATGTACAACCGTCATATGAGCTCACAAACCACTTTTTATTCGTTAATATAATTATGTGGTGCGTTAGGAACTGGTACTGATGCTCAAAGTAATATTATAGACGCGTAGTTTAGTTCCTGTGTTCAATTTATTAGTTCACTAGGTTTTTCCGAGTATTAAACGGAGTATTTTTACAGTTTGGTTATGTACATGTATATATTTTATGTGTATATTACTTACCAAACTGTTGGGGCTTCCATTAGTGTGTGCTCAAGTTTCTCTTAGACCGAACATTTTACGCAACAAACTTTATGAAGTGCGTGCTACAGAATGTGTGTCACTGCAAAACTGTCTATGATCCGTAGAGCTTCCTTGTTGGATCCTAGAACTTTTTTCTGTACTACTGTATTGTTGAACCTTTACGCACAATTTTTCTGTATTTTCTTTTTAAAATGTTTACGATGTATTTACTAACATTTTTTGTCTCATTTTAATGGACGAGTTAGTTGTACCAGTTTTGAATGCCAGCTGTTTTTTTTAGAGTTTTCAACAGCTCTCGAGGAAACAATGACTGAGGTTACTCAAAATTTGAAGTCACTACCACCATTTGAATTCTTGTGTGTTTTAGGGTCACAAAACCTACTAAGCACACATTGTGCTTGAAATTCTGGTAATAGCTGACGTGTATCTAAGTGAACAGTGGGACCTCGTAGAAAGATTGTTGTGCAAATTACATCAAGCTTGTTTTAAATTTGTTGATCACTACCGCATTATGACAGATTCAAGAAAAATTGCATTAGCACAATATTCTCACTCGGAAGACGCCTCTTCGCAGTCAGCTTGCTCTTCAGTCGTCCATGGAGGTGAACTCTCACTTGTTTTTTTGCTTTGTTAACTCGTTTTATTTGGTGTTACTTTATAACCTGTTTTTATGTGTCAGTTATAATCTCGGGATGTTACTTTACCTCTTTTAAGGCTTGAAACGCAAACTAGTTGCAAAGCCTTGTTGTGCGTGGCGTAACAGGCGTCACCTATTTTTCGAATCTGACAACTTTTGGTTTACGTGCTTGCCCTGTACAAGTAAGGAGGATTTTTAAACTTGTTTTTCGATTTCGGTTAGAGTTTGCATTCATACTTACTGCTAATAGATGACCGTGTTAGTATCTTTCAATAGAAATGTTTAATTTGAATTTTCATGAGCCTAGGCTCGACGTACAATATGCTGGTTGTGTGTAAGTTACTCCTGTGATTGTGGAATGAGTTCTTGAGTACGGAATGAGTTCTTGAGTACGGAATGAGTTCTTGAGTACGGAATGCATTGTGCTACAAAGTTATTATGTTCGTACTCTTGGTTTCCATTATGTAAGGGTAAAACGAGCATGAAAGCCAACAGGAATAACAATGTATGTTTATATCTCAGTTGATTCAAATGTTTTGGAAAAAAGGAATTATCTAAGAAAACAAGTTCACTAGTAGGTGCATAGCATTCTATGCTAAAATTATTGAATTAATTTTGCTTTTCAAATGCTTACAGCTTGATGAATCTTCTAATTTTTTGTTATTCTTTGGCGTGTATTAGTGAATTTTAGGACACCTGTCGTTGGACTTCCAGTATCATCGAACTCAGTTTCGTTATAGAGCGAGAATCTTTTCGTTTTATGCCTTTGAAGGTATGTTGATGAATACCCACCCTCGTCAGTGTACCTTCTGGAAGTAACGCTTTTCGGTAACACATCTAGCGTTTCAATAATACTCATTCAAGTCTGTTATTCGTCAAATTGCTGCGACTTATCTTTCCTTTTTCCATTTCTCTCGGAGTTCATGGGGGATCATACGTATTGTTTCTGCTTGACTTGGCTGCTCTGCAGTTATTTTTGAGAAATACCATCTACTCTAAAAATTATCATCTACTGTAAAAATATCTAAACCGTTTGGCTGTCAGTCTGCAATTTTGTGCATTTATGTGTCTGAAAATTTATACTTAGAGGTTTGAATGACGCAACCGTAATCTGGCCTAACCCCCACGGTGATGCCTGATGGGGCTTCAGCTTGGGTAAAGCGCTCGCCCGTCAATGAGTGGGCCGCTGAAATCTCAGAGCTTCAGTTGCTCCCCTCTAATGAACGTGATGTGACATTTTCCATATCTTTTTTTAATTCTTAGGGTCTGTATATGTATGTTTGCGGTGTTTTCGCTTGACTTAAATGCTCATAAGTAATTTGGGCGTGGTCACGTGGCTGAAATATTTATGGGTAATCGAGGTGCGTGTGCGTGATTGATGCCTTTACGCTAGACGGCATGGAACTTGGGTAGCAACCCTAGAATGGACCAAACGTCTCGTTTCTGTCGCCATATTCTATTTGGCTATCTATTTTGAGAGCGATGGATTTAGTACTCTGTTACATACTCTAAATGATGATGCTCTAAATTAACGAGGAATACCTTTTAACATCGTCGAAACTACTGCGTTACCGTTGAGGTCACTTCTATTTGTGGCTACTTGTTAGAAGATAGAAATCGTATAATAATGATAAAAGTGAAATTACATTATTGTTCTGATACCGTAACAGATGGACTGTTTATGAAATGCGAGACCTACGGCGTGATATAGTCAGAGCCACTGAAGCGCCAGCAAACTTTGTTACTACTACTTATGTCTTTTCAAATATTTATGGTAACATTGCCGTGCTTTGCTTGTGGATTGGAATATTTCGGCATCTTTATGAACACATGTGTATCTTGACCATTCCGTTGTGATCACCTCCATTGACTGTAAATTGTCGGTGATACCATGAATGTATAAATAATTATTAAGGCTGCACGAAATTTCCGATTAATCAGGTTTTCACGTCTTCGGTCATCAGTTTGGATTAAAATTTTGTTTATGCATTTTTTTTAGATCTGTGTAGTTCAACTTGGATACATTCCCTCTCTTTGGCCTTTATGCCCTTAAAACTTATATCCCCTTATAAAGTTTATCGCATTCGCAAGATCCACGTAAATACGGTACAATAACTATTTGTATTTTCTAAGTACAGTAGAAGTCTTCTTAACCGGCACCCATGGGACTTTGCAGTTACCGGTTATTATCACCCAAGTAACCACAAACAATTCATAGACATTAAAGGAAAACAATATCAATTGCTTATAGTAAAAACAATGAATAAATATATAAAGCTTGGCCGGGCGGTGCCGGTTAAAGAAATTCTACTGTACTACTGCATGTATCTTTTTTCATTGTAGCCTGTGAATTTTACTCTTATTTGCAAAAATGAATGGTATGTAAAACTGTTTCAGAAAGATCTGAACTCTCGCAAATGTGTGGAGGCAATCAACATTTACTCCGTTAATCCTGATTCTAAACGTGTATAAAAGTTTGAATTGAGATAACTTGTTAGAGGTCCGTATAAATATGAGCAATGGAAAGATTGGTAACCACTGAATAATGTGAAAAGACATATCCAACTGTGTTCATAGGAAATCTAGTCATGCGGTTCTTGTTTATTGTTGTAATGTCAGAAAGAGTTCCTGTTCATTTTCAATTTGCGGTCTTTATACTTTTTATTTGCGGTCAGGGTGTCTCAAAAAACTGTACTCACACTTTAACTGTCACTAACATGCTGCATTTTTTGTGTTGCAGGTCTTTTTTGTTTTGAGCATTTGCGAACATGATTCTTCAATTACATTTGTCTTCTGTATTCGAACATGT
The DNA here is from genome assembly GCA_006783055.1 of Trinorchestia longiramus. Taxonomy (NCBI): domain Eukaryota; kingdom Metazoa; phylum Arthropoda; class Malacostraca; order Amphipoda; family Talitridae; genus Trinorchestia; species Trinorchestia longiramus. The sequence continues at coordinate 42,034 of VCRD01000281.1, forward strand.
TCCATTTTACTCTATGTTCATATACAAAGGTTTTCTCGTCATTCAAAGTGCGAGTACATTTTTTTGAGACACCCTGTATAATTGACATTTGTATGATATAAAATTTATTGAGACAAGAGGAAATTAGGTGGAACTTTTCTGTAAAAAATTAAGAGGCATCAAACACCTGTTGAAAAGGTGGACAAATATCATGAGCAAAGGTAGTGATTGGGGGAGTGAAATTTAACTAATTGCGTGGTAATATTGGCCTGCATATTGACTGGTAAAATTTCTAAAACATGTTACAACCTAAATGTAACGTAGATTTCGGTGGATAACAGTTTACACGAAGAAATAGTTTAGGCTATTTATCTAATAATTGAAGGGTGGACAGCACTAGTGGACTACTTGCATTTTTTCCGTGGTAAATATAATATATTTTCCATGGGAAAAAAATGCAAGTAGTCCACTCCCGTGCTGTCGCTAACACAGCGCTGACAGAGGCGATTTCGTAATCGCCTCTGTCAGCGCTGTGTTAGCGACAGCACGGGAGTGGACTACTTGCATTTTTTCCCGTGGAAAATATATTATATTTACCACGAGAAAAAATGCAAGTAGTCCACTAGTGCTGTCCACCCTTCAATTTGTTCAAGAATGAGCGCAACAAATTTGTGGTAGACGATCCAACTCGGTTCAAGCTAGCATCGTCTTTAAGTATCATGTATGATCGTTGGTGAAAAACATTTGTAAATATTTAGTCACTGTCAGATACATGCAAGTGTCAATTAAGTTACCAAAACTTTCAATATAGGAGTTTAACAATTTGTTTAACGTTCTGTTAACATTTGTCATGATGAAAATGGAATTTTACCATTAATAAACCCTCCCCACACATCGTAACTAAGAATTTGAATAAATATAAGAAATGTTACGTTTACATCCGTATAAATCATGAAATACGTACGCGTTCATGTATTTTCAAATAGCATGGACACCTGAATTCGTATTGCAACCATAAATTTTAGGCAAACAACGGAATAGAAATGGTACAGTAAGAAATAAAGGACAATGGACACGCGACCTAATGAGAAAAATAATGTTTTTACTTCTACTAATCACGCGCTCGCGGTGTTTGAAAGTATACCTAGAATTCTTTGTACAACACTTTGGCCAGAGGCTTCTCTATGCACGGACAGAATCCCGAATATAAGTAGCTAGAAGCTAGGCAACCCATGACATTGGCAAGTATATTCATGTCAACACGAGCAAAGCTTCAATAACTAATTTCAGTTGACACGAACTGAAACTCGAACTTACAAATATTATACATTGCCATGCATTTTTGAACATTGAAATGTCTTAATTAAAGTTGATGAAGTCGAAAGCGAGCCACAAACTGACTGAATCGTGATAATTATTACAATCATGTCTTAGAAATTACGATTTCTAAGTCATGATTCTCAACTCTAAAATTGTAGGAGACATTCTGCTAACAAAAAGCACAAAAAGGCAAAAATATTTACAACAAAATATTTCTACGATAGAAGTTTGAATGGATCACGTATTCAATTTAGCGTCTTTTCAACAAAGACGCTTCAACATTTCGCGTAATATTCTCAAAGTCCACATCAAATTAATGTCATCGTACATTGAGAAATACCCAAGATTCAAAATAGTTACACTGGGCATAGAAAGGTGTTTTAAGATGAGAAAAAATTAGAATCCGATCATAATGTTTCCTCGCGTAATTCTTCATTCCCCTTTTATCTATTGGCTCAGAAGAGGCATCAGACACATCCACACAACAGCGAAAACAGAAATGACGATTAACTTAAAGCATTGGAGCATTCACATTTGTGTAACATAGATCATCTACCATACAGATTGTAACTGCAAAAATATTGCCTTACTCTAAAACAACAGTAAGTTTAATATTATGAAACAGCAAGTAAAGTATAAAGTTTTGAAGAGGCACACAACGAGAAAAATGATACGATACAAACTAAACTATTGACGGCTCCTAAGGAACAAAGATATCGCGTTTCCAGCACAACATTAAAAAAAATAAACAACGTTATGATTAAGGTCTGTTAAGAATACCTACTCAGAATGGATGGCCGAACTGCTCTTGCTTGAGCAGCAACAATATTTTTAGTCCAATATGAAAGATACCAATTAAGTAACTAAGACTCAAAACTGTACTAAAATACATGAAGTGGCAGGGGAAATTAATGGTGGAATGAATTATTCTACGTGAAGCAATAAATCTAAGAAACTCCAACGAATGTTCATGACGAAAACAATTAAATTATCAACATCAAATGAGTACCACAGGATAAAAGAAAAAGCTGTATCCAACCCGAATTACGAAAAACCTAAATCCATAGATTAGCTCACTCAATATTCAAAGGCGGGGAGCACAAATCCAAGTTACATAATGACACTGACAAACAACACCAGTAATGGGAGTACTAGTATACCGCTCCAACCTGTGAGGAGAGCTTACAACCTTACCTGTTCTCTTAGGAGAGATTCATGTCATGTCCCAAGAAGCATGCCGAATTAATAGTCTACAACAGAACTCTAATGAAGAACATTTTCAAAAAGCTCTGGCCTAAAATTAACACATGAAGAAACAATAGGAGTATTCACTTTAAATAATCGATCAACAATTACTTTTACAGGTTTACCTACCCAACCACGACGGTGACTCCGAGGGTGTATGCATCTCGTTTGTCCAATTCAAGTCATTAGTACAACAAACTTAGACCATTTTAATCTGTAGAAGCGATGTAGCCTAACAGTCGTCGGTAGATACAGTGGAGGGTATTATTATTTTGATACAGTGCAATATTAGTTTGTATACGTTACCTTTGCATTAGATTTTACTTCCGTCTCAACACAACTTTTATAATTTCCCAAAATCAATAAATCTGCAATAGAAAAGTCAAGAGCCAGGCTCGTTATATATTGTAAATTGTTTTTGAAGGAGTATATTAGAGGTACAAAAGAACGCAACCGTTCGTCTGAGCATATGGAGCACTACGAGTGTAAGATGAACAGCGAGAGCAACTACGAAGCCATCACAATACTGTATAAACTCTCTTAGCATCAGATAGCTAGATCAGGTCTTGTACGACCTATTCGTAGACAGGTCGATGTTACTTCCCCAACATCAATTAGCAAGAAATAAATATGGTAGCGGGACTACACATTCACTATTTTTTAACATTTAACGCAGCTCTTCAGTGTTATTTCCATCCAGAAGTAACTCAGTTTCACAAGATACTTGATATCTCAGCAAAACAGTTTAACATAAAGTATTCGGGGGTTCTGAACATCGTGAGAAGCTTGAATGACAAGTTTGTTTCTATTCCTATCAGGCTCATCACCCATTGGAACAGTTGCAGTCTACACCCGGTACTTTGAGCAGTTAACCGTCAAGCAATGATCCCTCCTAAGAGCAAGAAAAAATTTTTGGAAATCGTAAAGAGAAGATCGGTATAGTTGAAAAACTGGACACTAGAAATGTACGAAAACATTCCCTTCATTCGAGAGAAAGAATAAATACTGTAAGATTACTATATTCCTGATTTAACCACCGCAGCCACATACTGTACCATTTAAAAGTTCGCTAACGTACTGTGCTGTCAACAGTGAGCTAAAACAAAATTCTAACTAGCAGCCGATCATGCCCTTCATTAAATATCCAAATCTTGCAAACGACATCACACCTCGACGTATCAGTTAGTACGAAGCAGATTAATTGAAACCGGTTCGAATGAGTTAAAAATAAAATGCAGCGGCTTAATTCCGCAGTATTTGATGATATAAAAAGCACAACTAAGATCAACATCAATAAACTCTAATACTATTGAACCTCAAATGATTAGGTAACTGCAGAACACAAATTTGAAATCTGAAATCAAACGTTACGATGCAAGTGATGAAGCACGACGGCATTCGAATGTAATGCAAAACTGATACGTCAAGGTCCACAGTGAGTTCATAACACCCTTACCACTAATGGCATTTTACCTTCTCTTTCTTTGTTATGGCTCATCAATCTGCCACTAAACGGCCAAAATTATCTTTTGAAAAGGGTTTCTCCTTCGAACAAACTAGAAGTATACAACGAGCACAGCAGCAGTTGAACTCAAATATAAGAAACGTCAGTCCAAAACCATAAGTCTTAGCGAGTCCGTCCTTACTTCTCCCGTAATGACATTGTCCCTTACAATAGCTCTTGTTTGATTAGAAAGAATAATCTCGTGTCTAGGGAGTGAAAGTCTTCAGTCTTAACATCTCAAGCAAGATTTACCTGCTCCTGTACAAAGTGGCTAGCTTGGCACGTTAAGGGTACCTTGCACACGACAATTTCATATGAATAAGAGATAATTTTAATACAAAATTAATTTATCAAGCAGACTTGGTGGCATCGACGTTTATGTCAATGCTAAGCAATGCAATCTGTGGTACAAAAAGCACATTATGTGTTCGTTAACAATACTCAATACGTAACTAGAGAAAAGCCAAAGAGCTTTCTATTGAATTTCATTACAATACATACATACAAGCAGTGAGCTTCATCCCGTCTCATGTGAAGCAGTTAAGGTCACAGCGGCAGATTCGACAGGTTGTTGAGAGGCGGCAACCTCCAAAGAAGAATCAGAAGTAGCGTCTGACGATGCAGTGGCGTCAGTCCCTGGTCTCTCAGCCTGCTGAGGAGCAGTTTTGAAGAAACCGTCCTTGGTTTTGCATTCCCGGATGGTGACCGTGATCAAGTTTGCAGTCACGTCCGTGATGAAAATTTCATCTGCGAGCGGGTTCCGTTGATACCAGTATGATGGATCAGGTGCCACCAAAACCTGGCAAAAGTATTAAATTAATACTTCGTTCACAAAATTTGAATTTAAGTTTTTAATTAACACTCAAGAGAATACACGACATAAAAGGTTTACTAAAATGCTATCAATCAACTATATACTTTCATTAAAACTACCCTCACAGCTTAACTGTGGTTTGTTGAAGCCATAAAGATTAACGTTCGCTAACACCGTCAATTTTAGACAAAACGTTTTCATTACTAAAATTTTAATGAGACTAGCCTTAAAGTAATCCAATACTTCAAAGTGACGATACAAGTATAGGTTATTTCTCCCTTCCTCTGCATTCTACGCCATATGTTTAATTCAGTCCCAGTCTCCTGTACATACTCATAGAAGCCTTGTAATTACAGTACTTACCGTAAGACCACCACCTCTCGGCGTCAAAGTCATGGTCGCTGCTACCCGACTAGTATTATTTAATTAATGCATAGCGTCCAGAAAAGCAGACGTAAGAAAAGTTGGTAATACAAAATCATTTAAAAGGGTAAATACTTTCTCTTACGTTGAGCTTATCTTTCTACTACAACGTAAGAAAGAAAAGCTCTAACGCGAGGGAAAGTTTTATATTTTTAAATCGTTTCATAATACTAACTTATCCTGCGTCAATTTTTCGAGACTCTATGCATTGACAAGTTAATGACAGCGTGTAAAGTGTATAGAAAGAAATATTTGAAATCATAAGTTACATAACTATACATGAACAGAATTCTAGTCTCATCTACTCACCTCATACACATACAAATCAAACGTACATGAATAAGAACTATACTCAGACTGATGTGGAATTTTACCATAAAGCTCCTAATTTCGAGCAACTCTTACAGAGTTAATAATTGACTTCCTCAATCCGCACCCATAGAAATAGGACTAGGTATCGTATATACCGTACGTCTCTCGTCAATATCACATTTATATCTTCAATATTAGCATTTACAGATCGCTTTACTCAATTATTCCCTTCACATTAATATTATTATAATGCACACGCTTCCTAAAAGAGTTACCAATAGCTGCAATTACTCAGGATGAGCAACAAGTATCATCAGCAAACTAAATGCAAACGCTGACCTCCTCCTCCACTTCCTCTTCAACATCGTCATCATAGACGCCCTCTTCATGGTGCTCTTTAGGACAGGCCTCTTTGCCCTCCTTCACGTCCTGGGTTGGAGGAGAATGAATCTGGTGTGGAGATGACGGAGTACGAGGGGAGGCAAGAGGCACGCTGGGAGGCCGTGGGGATGCAGGGGGATCACTGGGAGAAAATGTAGGAGTGAGGGAAGTCTTGGGCAGCTTGGGAGAAGATAGAGGAGAGGATGCGTGATGAGAAGCAGGGGAGGTACTTTTGTTGGGTGAAATGTAGGAAAGTTTAACGGGCGAGTGCGCTGGGGATTTATTGATGGGTGACTGCGAGGGAGATTTAGAGTGCGCTGAGACTTTGGACGGTGAGTGAGATTGAGAAGAAAAGCTCCCAGTTGGGGATTGGGGAATTTTCGAGGAGTCCCTCAGAGGAGAAGCGATGCTATTCTTGCTGGGGCTTGCATCGCTGCCGCTGCTGTCGCTGGGGAAGAATTCGGGACGGTTGACCTTAGGTGATTTAAGTCCCTCATACTTGGGGCTTTTGAGGGGACTTTTGATGGGAGAAGACGACAGTCGAGGCACTTTGTAGGATGGAGGAGACAAGGAGGTATCTCCAGTTTCAGCATCACTGTCTATTTCCTGTCGCTCCTGCTTGATCTGGGGCACAAAGAGAAGCAGTTTATAATGAAGTACTACAGTAAGTCAGTACTAAGTTTTATAGCTATAAGTATTACAGTTGTAACATTGCTTCAAAATAAATAACAAAGGAATCCCGGAAATTAAATAAAAATATATTTGCGCTAACGCAACAAACAAATTAAATAGAAGTTAATAAGCTTTACAGCTCTTATCATGCATTAGGAAATTAATAATTGAAAAGAAGAAGATAATGAAGAAAATCCAAAATAATGTCAAAAGTGAAAAATATAATTAACAAGCATTACATATGTATGAAGACAGGAAAGATGTACATATACGAATCGAAACTCCTCATAGTAGGCTTCAACTTACACTTGAAGTATGTGTACCTGATTTTTACAAAGAGTAACAGAAACTAGTGAAGATTGCGAAATTCAAGTATAAATTACAGGGGACGGCGTCGCCAAAACCCGCATGAAAATCTTTGAAGAAAAACACACACAGTACTGTCTTGCGCTGTAGACAGATGCTAAGGTACATTACATGTCATTAAGATCCATACTATTTGCTATGCTTCAAAATTGAAATAGATTAGCATATGGCAACAGAAACGAGTCGTTTAATCCATTTTTAGGTTGTTATCGGCGTCCCACGAGGTCTAAAATTAAAGCACCAATTATGCGCAGGCACCTTAATCACGCACGTGCACCAGTCACGTACACGCACCTCAATCACACACAGGCCTCATGAGTAAAAGAAGGATAGGAGAAGAAAGAGGAGTAATTCATATTACCAGTCATCATTCTTTACTTAATAACTACTGACTTTCATTGCACAATACATAATTCCCCGACCCAAATCGCCCAATAATTACCCGACTCACACTACACAACAATTATGCAACTCTAAATACACAATAGTTATTTGACTCGTCATATACAATATGGCTCGTAGTATGGAATAATTATACTCCTCGTAAAAGACAATTCTCATTGACTCACTATGCACAACTATTACATAACTTTTGGTACACAATAGTTACACGACTTGCGGTACATATCAATATGACTCGTGTTACGCTCTTAATTATACGACTCACAACAATTATTACATGACTCGCGAGACTCGAGTACCACATTTCTCTTGGCACACCATACTTGTATGACTCGCTGTACACATAAATAATGAATGAACAAGAAGTAGAGAATGAACAAGAAGTAGAGAATGAACAAGAAGTAGAGAATGAACAAGAAGTAGAGAATGAACAAGAAGTAGAGAATGAACAAGAAGTAGAGAATGAACAAGAAGTAGAGAATGAACAAGAAGTAGAGAATGAACAAGAAGTAGTGAATGAACAAGAAGTAGTGAATGAACAAGAAGTAGTGAATGAACAAGAAGTAGAGAATGAACACGAAGTAGAGAATGAACAAGAAGTAGAGAATGAACAAGAAGTAGTGAATGAACAAGAAGTAGTGAATGAACAAGAAGTAGAGAATGAAAAATAAGTGGAGTGAAAAAAGTAATTTATTCTCTTAAGATGAATGATGAAGAATAAACCACGGCAAAAATACAAGCACTGGAAAAAATTTCATCGCCTGTGCAGCTAACAAAAAAAGACAAAATTAAGAACGTTAAAGACTCTGCATTGCTGCGTCTCAAGCTATCAAATTTATGTTTCACTTCCAGAGAACTCTGACGGATCTGACTGCAGATGACAATAAAACAAGAAATTTTCTATTGACCAAAAGATTCAAAAGAAAAAATCAATAGCACAAATTCACGCACGTTTTGATTCAATTTAATGAAATCTATTAAAGAAAGTTATTAGTCAGGAACTGACTTGTGTAATTACAAACGAGCATATTCAAATAATTGAAGTCCTCTAATAGCTCATCCTCTTAGTGTTCAAATTGATCCTTCGCGTTGACAACTTAATTGATACAAAACAACTACAACTGAACTCTTTTTGATTTGTGAAATGAATGATCCAAGAATCTACTACAGTACAGTAACTGGTGCTTTTTATCACCGTCAATGCATGAGGAGGAAAATGTAACGAGCAATACGCCCGAGTTTAGCAGTTGGACCCGCACCTGTTTATGGATGGTGACCCCCAGCTTGCCGTCTCTGAGAGGCTCAGCTTTTCTCTTGCTGGGAGCAGCAGAAGCAGCGGCAGTGGTGGAGCCGTAGTCAGGGTCGGCAGGGTCGTCATCCTCTTCTTCCTCTTCTGTGTCTACAGCCAGGCGCTCTAACTCGCGCTCGCTTGCCTTCGCCTCCTGCTCACATTCACCATAAAAGTAACAAAAGATAAATTTAGGGACTAAGTGAACTTTCACTTCATATGAACATTTCATGGAAATTTTACTTTGATTGAGAGAGAATCACTTCAACGCGTGGGGACTTTGAAGAAATCTGTTAAGCGCAATTGAAGTTTTCGATAATAAAATATTTTCAAAGAAGTGTACTTAATAAAACGATTCAGAAGTCATTCAACGGTCCTAAATGAGTAAGTCACTTTTCGTCTCCCGTGAATAAACGCTCCTGGCCAAATAACTATGTACAAAAAAATGCACGTTCCAAAAATAGTACATAGGCTCAGGACAAAAAAAAACACGTTATGTCTCTAAGACAAGTCGATTCATTTAGGTACACGAACTCAGAAGAGCAAATAACACTTCAGTCAAGAGAAGTTTCGAAATTCTGAATTATCTCCTTGAACCAATCGCATAAGAAATAGAAATTAGCATTACGTAAATCTATTTTCAAAGGTATTTAAATATTTACGGCCTCATATATATCCTTTCCTAATCGTTTACGCTAAACTTATGTTGCTAAAACATTTATATAATAATAGTCTTGAAAATATGGATTTTCTCAGGGTAGACGTACAATATTTATTTATTTAATTTGATCCTGGAGCTAGATAAAGAGTTTCATTTTTATTTAGTATCTTTGCTCTTAATTTGAAAAATAAGAATAACCATAGTTACGATTCGGCGTATAGGGGCAAAGAAATTAACATGAAAAGTGAAGCTTATCCCTCGCAGAACTTTATTACGCATAGCACATCAGCAAACAGCAGTTTGAAACTTACAGTTGGATAAATAATTATCCTGGCACATGAAATGGTTTTAACGTGCACATACTTTTCTATATATTTTATGAAAATTAACTGTTTCGAATACAAACCTAGTACAAATAAATTTGTTAGATAACATCATATTTTACAAGAGCAAAAACAATAAATATAGAAAAAGAAAAATTCACTGCTTCATACTGAACAAATATACGATCTACAAATTTTGTTAGATGAAAGATTACTCATAAATTTCATCGAACTGGAGCTCTTTTTAAATTACAGTTTTCAAAATCACGAAATTGTGCTCACTTAAAAATTTACGAGTTTCATATGAACGCAAACATACACTTATCTACATATATAATCGACTATGTATCTCCATCTCTCTCTCTCTCTGTATCTGTGTGTGTACGTCCCATTACTTCCTATCTATTACTGAAGAAAAATTATTGAACTGAAATCAGAACGGGTATGAATGCATTACAAGCATTGTATTGTGGATACTAAAGGCACCGGATCACAAAATACTCCATTTGTCCGCTCTGAGAGTAACACGCGTAAAACTGAAAATAATATATTATTTCAGAGATCCCTAATTTCATTATTTCATACTGAGGAATTTCAACGGGTACTAACTGAGCCATGTTATGGGTAGATAAGATACAGAATAGAAGATCTATGTACATTAATGAAAAATATTCATTCAAAGCACAATGATTCGGCGTCAATCTTTAATACATTAGTCTTCATAATAAATCAAAATCAGTAAAATCTAAACCGAGGAAATTCCACGGGAACTGCCTAGTAAGTAAAATAAAACTCAAATTTTAGTGAACGAAAGGGCAGTTCTCCAGGCTGGTTAACGATCACAAATACTAACTCTACCATCACTGACTGCGACGTTGAAGAATTAATTCTAGTGAATGAAATCCGTCTGTAGAACGCTTTTTGCAAGAATGTAACGACGCGAGGACAAGAAGCAAGAAGGAAGCGTGGAGGTTTTTGCGCGACACGATGCGGGTTGATGACACTCCATCGCAACGGAAGACGGAGTCAAAGACACCGACACACACAGCAGCAGCAGCAGCGGACCCCCGTACACGCTCATGTCATGACACCGACACTCTGATGTCAATTGTATGCAGCTAACATGCGCTTAGAGTAGTGGTGGGAGAGGGAGGTTTCTAGAAGTAACTTTTGTAACGCAGTCTCTCTCATGTCCCTCAAAGCGAATCGACGAATGGTTCATTATTGTTGAATTCGTGATACTCTTCGCCATTCAAAAAAAAAAATCTTTCAAAGAATTAAGATATAAAGTGAATAGAACCATCTGCATTTTAATTCGTGGACGACTCATGGACCCGGAATATTCTTGATCAAAATTCGAGCTTAATCACATTTCAAAATAGAAATTGAAGAGCAGGACTGGAAAAACAGAAACTTGCATAATCTGATAATGTACGAGTATGTGTTAAAAAACGGCGAAAGCCTAACATGTGTTCCTGGAAATTTGAAGAAAACAATTATAAATAAATAAAATTTCTGTCACATTCTTCAAATATTTCTGAGCAGTAAAGAATTTACCTGGTCTACCTTTTTCATGATTTCGAATAAAACGGACCATAAAATACTTTGCACAAAACTTTTAGGTAAAACTCGCAAGAAATTTCAACGCTCGAACCAGCGAAATAGAAAAGGGATGCATAGCTTCAAGAATAAGAAAATGGAAGAAACAGTGGCAACGACACTTGTATTGAAAGTTGTGCGAAACATCGCTACAGGGAGGAAAAGAGAACAATTGTTATATTCAAGCGTAAATTTCAGGAGTGACACTCGTTTCATTTTCGTTTCTATGAAAACCGTAAACTAGAAACAAAACCTTCGTTTCCATATCTATGAAACAGCGTGAACATCAAGAATTTTTTCGTTTTTGTATCTACAAAACGGCGTAAATTTGCGAAATAAACTGTCCAGTGGGCGCTCATCAACAGCAGTCATGAGTGGGAATCTCCTGGTCGTGCTAGAACTCTTCTACCACGTGCGTTTATGTATTTGCAGAGCGGTAAATTGGAGCTACAGAAGAACTACAATTTAACTTTTTAACAATTTACCAAGTCTAAAACTGCTCGTATGAGAAAGCATTTTATGGACCACAAGTGATAACATTCAAGCTGACTACATACGTTCACGAAGTACATTATTTATCTCGGTCGCCGAATTCAGAAATCGTAAGTTTAAATCACTCCTAGAGTGCTACGTGCGCTCTGTGCATGTTGTGAAGGAGTGCGAGAATTCCTGTAAAGCCGATGGCCGAGTCTCAACTTCAGTGCAGGAATATTGACAATTGCATCGATTACTGATAGGTCACACTCAATCGCCACATGTCATTCGCAGGAGTGAACTGAACTGAAAGTAGCCAAAGTGCTTAAGCTGACTTAACGCGAGGATCTTTTTAGATGCTTTATAGTTTATACTATCAAAATATTTTTCAGAACAATTTAAAGCAGCAGAAAATTACACAACACTAATTTTAATAGTCATTGTCGCATTTACATTATTGTTAACAGAACTAAATAGAGATGCTGTTTTGCACGCCTCCGTGAAGAGCTCAGTGGGATTACGAAGTGTCGTAGTGAAGTAATATTGGCTCTCAAAATAACCTATCAAAGGATGAAAAATAAAGGCGTAAATAAGCCCACGATGGACACACGGACTTACGCTCCTGCCATCTGCCCTCAACACAGCAATGCTGTAGACTAACTGATCAATCAAAGACGCCAATATCTATGTATTGCAGAATATCTAGCACGTATGTTTAAGCTTGAACAAAAGGCTAGTATTGCCGTTCATAGTGGCGGCAAATGAGATGAGCGCAAGCAGTGAGGGAAGATTACCTTAATATTATCTGTATACGCCTATCACGCTCGTTGGAAGCTTGCCAGTCCTACAAGAGAAAATAAGAGGGTGTCGTAAAGCGTCACCAGTAGAGGCTGATCACAACCTAAACATTACTTCAGTTGACACAGCCTGTGTTACGGACTTCGGCCACTGATTCAGATTCTAGCTAACTATTTCCAACCTGAGTTCTCTCCCCTCCTGTCCCAGAGACATGAACGATCTCAATAGTTTAGAGACGCTAATGTTTAAAAAATATGTATTTGATAGCAAACATTCGTCTGAGGACCAGTGCAATTGCGTGGTAAATTAACAATGTTGTGGAAGTTATGAAGTCGATCGCTATTCCTCGCAACTCACAAAGCCTTCGAAGAGAATCTTTACTTTTCGAAGAGGTTTTGGTCCTAAAAAATGTACAAATGTCATATTGAACTTCGGTCAAGGATGTATGTTATGTCATAAACGAATTTTATAAACGGATACTATCGTGTACGTTATAATGAAACCACTTCATTAAGTTTACTAAATAGGTAAAGTCAACAGTCAATTACCAGTGCATCGAATCAGAAGTATCAGTCATACAACATTATTTAAAAAAAAGAGTGAAGCCCAAGCAATAATAAAATGAAGGCACTGGTGTATATTCAAACAAAAATTATCAATTTCGTGCCAACTAAACAAACTATATCGCATTACTTAAACGAAAGAATTGAGAAGGTATATCATACCTCTTGTTCGTTAGTTTCCAGCACAATGCATATTTTTAAAAGATGCTTGTTTAGCTTGGAACACTAGGCCATTCGCAACAGCTTGCTTACCGCAACCAATTGCAAAAGTTCACAAGTTGAGAAACTGCATCCGCTAAGCGATACATTTCATCACCAACTTTTTACAAAAATAATAGCTTCTCATTAATACCAAAGAAATTGAACTACGTTAATTTTTTCTTATCTGCAATTGTTCCGAAGCTAATAAAAAATTACGGCAGTCTTTACAAAAAGAACATTTAGTTAAAATTATTATTCAACCGTGATTTTCGGCACCACCTCAACTAGCTTCAAATATATCGCAAATCAGATACTCTAATCTTTTCAATAATTCTATGAGAGAAGCTACAGTGATAATATTCATATAAAGATATGTTACGCATGGCAAAAAATAGGAAAAAGTCTCACACATGAACTTTGACTAACAATGAGAGCACAATACACAATCACTTCACATCAAGTAGCTTACTCTCACGGAAGGAAGATGGAATCACGGAAGGAAATCATCCGTCGAAAAGCACAAGAATTTATATCCGCATATTTCCCTTCCCTTGATGAAGCGTGAATGCGTTTACGGGAGCGGACTCGTTTTTCTAGCATTCCTACGTATTGTAACTTGAAAAGTGGTTAGTACCGTTCTTACCTTTCCGGGTTTTTTGTGGGTAGCCTGGTTACCTGCACAACAGGCATTCCGAGCAGTCAGCTGCGAGCGCAGGACTATGTGGCCTGGTGGACAGCTATTCAAAGGCACCGCATCCATGACGACGTGGTATGCATTCCGAACATCAAAAGCGGTAACGTCAAACGAGAAAAATAAAAGAGTACTTATATATAATGTAAACTTTACAGGGAGCTGGAGCGTTCACGCTCCAGTCATAATTTTATCCTGTGCGTGTTCTTCGAATTTGCAAATAATGTACTCATGCATTTAGTTACATCTGAACTTATTGAAAAATTATAAATGAAAAAATCCCTGATAAATTAATTTTTCCAAATTTATTAAATTCGCACCCAAAATCGAAACCAGTTTATAGTTGCTACTTAAATATCTCTGCATTCTCATGTAATTATGAAAGCATAAAGAGTTCAATTACATTTTATCCGAGGCTCCAAACAACTTGTTCATGATAGGTATGCAAATCAAGGTTCAATAAAAATATTTGTACAAAGGTTAGAAGATTGTATGCCTTATTTAGACACACTTCATTTTCATTGTACGGGTTTATTTATACAATTTATACAAGCATGCAAGCACACGCATTGACTATCAAAAATTTGTTTGCACGAGTACGTCTTCTGCCTCAAGCTTTGACATGATTTGTATTATTATCTTCAAAATTGGAGAGAGAAAACACTATCTTCGTTCCTAATTGACGCTCAAAGTACCAATATACGGCCGTGAAAAGTTACTAATAACGGACATTGAAGGTCAGATAAAGAAACTCAGACATGAGACCTGAGTTGACTTCGAGCCTGTGAGGACAGAGGATCGGAAGACCACAGAAACGAAGTAGGCAGCACGGCATTGCGTTGAGCCTCTCTCTCTCTCTCTCTTTGTAACCTTCGTAAAAAGCAAGTCCGTCAGTTCGGCTCTGAAATTCAACCGTGGAACTGCAAAAATACAATTTTCAACTTTGGCGCATTATGCTTCAGATATCTCTTCAGTAGTCTCGTTGAGTAAGAAGAATCGGACGTTATGTTACAGGTTGCATTTTGAACCAGAATGGCGACTTATATTGGAACAGTTTTTCGCTTTTATAAACATGAAATGGCAACGTGCTAACGAAAATAATTCAATAGGAACCAGAAAAACGACACGTACGAGGATAACACAAACAGAAGTCTAGCAGTCCTGCAGAAGCAGCACTGATCACGGAGCTTAATAGAAACCATTTCCGACTTTCACCAACCGCATGGGAGCGACGTGCAAATTCTTCTTTGTTGCCCCCAATGCATCTCACACACAACTCTCACAAAAATCTTTGTTCGTGTTTATGAAATTCAGAATGTCACAACACAAGAAACAAATCATGCTAGCGTAATAAAGCATATCTTGAAATAAAATCTAACTTCATCACGGATACCGAGAACAAAGGTGTAAGACGAAATTATTCGTTCCTTTCAGCGCATTTGAATTTAGGTCACAAATCCCGTCTTATGAAATTGCTACAAACAATCCAATTTATACAGGATCTTAACAATATAACGGTACTGAACACATATCTTAATTTAATTTGTCATAGTTCAAGTATTTAATTCAGCTTCGTTGATCTGATCCACACATACCCAATATGAATAACTTTAGTAGAACAAATATTTTGATACGGTGTTACCTTCAAGCTTATCACATGATAGACACAAGGATAAACTACAGTCTATGATAGTGGCACTACAGAGTGATCAATCATCTCAAGTTTGGAACGAACAGAACTGCACGGTCTATAAACAATGATAGTGAGCATTTCAAACATAGAAAAAGAGGTAAGCTGTTGACAGTGTGCACCTTACACAAGCTGAAGCACGACATTGTGAATTTGAAACAGTAGAAGAAGAAGATAAAATATCGTCACTACAGTAACTAAGTCGTAACTAACTTCAGCTACCCATGAACACTGAAGTAAAATTTCTAACATTATTTCTATGAAAGTTAAAGTAAGACTAAAACTTGGAAAAAAATAAATCACTTGTGCAATGAATTATTGTGTTCAATAACATATCGCTTACATAAATTTCCATGTTGAAGATGAATTTTAGTGTCACACATTTTATGTAAAAAATAAAATAACGTACATAATCATGAATTTCATACGAACATTTTTCAACAGCAGTAATAGAGAGACAAAAGAGTTTCAGCGATCACACAAAAATCTAAGTGGAATCAAAGTAAAAACTCATATAGAGTCAATTTCGAACCGTAATCTTCTTGTAACGTTCGATAATATCTAGGTCTAGTGTCGAATAAAAAACAACTTGCATTAAGTCTGCTAAACTGGAACGAGTTTACTTGTCATTGCCTACTTCTAAAGATACGCTTAGAATTAAATAATGCTGTAAATATTCGGAAAAATCGAGCATCACCAATGATTCCAAATAGCACCTAACGGGAAGAGGAGTGAATAAAAACACGTCTTAAGAGTTCGTTGATGAGTCAGTCCAAATCAAGGAAGGTTCCGTACTTCGCTCAAGTATCTACCTAAAACTCGATGAACACGTCAATTCATTTGAGGACTTGCCTTATTTGAACGATCAATAACTACACCATAACGTCTTCTTCATGACGTACGAGGACGTTCGGGTGCAATCTTAGTCTATGAAAGCAACGCATAAAACAGAAATTTGAGTAGGAAGGTTTTGCTAACTATTGACATTACATGATGCTTGAAACACTTGTACTTCCAAATTTTCCCCACATGCAAGAAGAAGCAACTTCAATAACGCAAGATAAATTAAGAGAATACGTCTAAGCGCACCATAAAATTAAAACAAAATGCACGACCAAGAGAAGGTAGAATGCATGACAAAACCAGTAAAATAGCACGATTGAATAAATCGGAAGTTTGCGATAATTACTGAAAGTACGTCGGGCAATTTAACAAGTCTATTTACAGGTACAGATAAACAAACGATGAAGCCAGTCTAAACGCGTAGAGGCTTAATTACGCGTGAAGAGAAAACAAATGAAACTATGTAGCCCTGGAATACAACAGGGTCTCAATTTGGAAGCAAATGTCCTACGAATATAGGAGAGACGTAAGAATTAGGAAGAAACGGCAGCCCCATGGTATGATACACGGGCAAAATCACTCATGAAATCACACAAAAACGCAACATGAAGGACAGATATGGAAGCTTGGAGCCTCGCTCGTACGTGCCCATAAGGCCACAAGGAGCAACAATAACCAGTTGCACGACGGCGCTTGCTGCGCTAATAAGGTTAAAGAAAGCCCGTCCTTCACAACTCTCTCTTCAGCTGCTGCCCCCTTACCTTGTTTCCTGATCACAGATTCTAACTATGCTGACTGCCTGAAGTGAAGTCTTCGTAAAACTTAACTCATATTAAAAGGGTTAAAGTATACTTTAACCCTTTCGCGCCGACTGGGATAATGTGTCCCATCATTTTTCAAAAATCGTCGCTTTTCCGACCAATGTCAAAAGTTGTCAATGTCAGAAGTTGGGTGTACACTGTCAACAGCAAACAAAAATATTTGTACATAGAAACAGTAGGAAAGTAAACTGAGGGAGCCAATAATATAAATGCAAGCTTTTTGCAGGACCCAATAGTTTAATGATTAATTCCTAGGGCAGCCAATAGAAATAGTGAGTAAATCTTTGAATCTAATAAATCATGCAACTGGAGCGCTAATCTTGATCGAATACTGAAGTAATCAACTGCTGGGTCAAAAATACGCATACTGAGAAAAACAAGCACAAAAAAATTGTCAATTCATTGTTTGATGGGCAGATTTAGAGCCAAGGTTTGTCTGAAGCTTCACATTCAACGTTTGACGAGGAATTTCCAACCAATTAATTTTACAAGAACATACACTCTAGACAGATGCTCTCAATAGAAGTAAAGGCAGAGCTGAGAATATTACTGACTCCAACGCAAACTTTTGGAAACACGAGGATGTTCTCCGGCACTTCACTTTATCGTAAAAATTGAACGTACTAAAAGATCTTCATCAGTGAAGATGATAAACGTAAGTTACTGCCTTTTGCGTCTGGCATCTGTCAGAAGTAATCCATCACATTGAACGGGTGAGACTGCAAAGGTAATCCATCACATTGAACAAAGGGACAGCATTTACGTGAAGCCTTCACAGTTATGCTGTTGCACGAAAACACCGCTGCAATTCTTCAGAGTTACACGACGCACAGAAGTCTAAAATAACTCACCCATACAGAGCAGTTTGTATTCAAGTTTATTCACTCTAACGTGATAACGAATGCGCCTAATAAACATTACGAGTGAAAAAAGTGTGTAATCAGCGAGAGGTGTTCTTCCGTCTCAGTATTATACAGGTTTAAGGATTGAAAAGAACGCATAAAAGCTGTTTAGAGGATTCAAGGGAAAAATTCATAATGCTACGATAAATATACAATTAACCAATATTATGTGAACATAAGAGCATAGATTGTGTTTCAAATTCAATTCATTCACAAGCACACTAAATTGAAAATTTTATCTATCTTGTCCCTCTGAGAGACCTTCTCCATAAGTATCGTAGTCAAGCACTTGAAACCAACGTGCATCAACCCAGGTAGACCAAATAGTACAAAGCATGTTGACAAGATGTTGATGCAATTCAGTTTGTCATTTGGAAGTTGTCCGTTAATTTCACATGTTTATTTGCTGGACCAGCCCGCACCCCCCCGACATGCCTCAACCACCACACTTGACAAATTGTCAAGACGTGTGTTAATAGACAAGAATAAGACTAGCCTTTTGTTTCAGTTAAACTGAAGCATTCTTTATAGACGACTGTAATCATCGTTATATATAATAAATGATATACTATGGCTGGCTACTAACGAGCAGGTTTCGCCTTCGTGAAAACTATATTTCCCGAATGAAAGTTTTACGCAGTTTTAAGATTAAATTAATTTGGCCGGAGGAGTCTTGTCATAAACCGAATGCTTCCCATACAAGAATTTCTGGAATAATAATTTCGAAACAAAAATTCATTTTTATAAATTACTCAAGTAATAGTAATTAATTCACCCAATTAAAATTCATTACTGTAATTTATTTCATTAAATTCATGAGCTGTTCGAATAAATAAAAATTAAATAAATTAACTAGCTCATTTCAAGATATCTTCTGCCTGAAGCAGGCTTCCATAACAAGCGAGTGCGTGACAGCATTCACAATACCCAAACTATCATGACCTGCTCCTTCACACTCAGACGTGTTCGCAGCAGCACGCGTAACACTCAAGACACTATACTCACAACACACCCGACGCCTGGACTGGGTCCATACACAATTGACGAGTTTAGCACTGCTCATTTCACACGAAGAGAAGAAGTGCGTTATCTATCATTTAGCATTTTTGATGGAGTTCCCAGCTGCACTACATTACAGTAGTAATATGAATGAGTAGTAAGAATAAACTTCACAACATATGAGCTGGAATGGTAGACAGCATCTTACATTCCTAGAAGCAGCAGCTATGCAGCATCGAATGTTAGAACTAAAAAATACACAAGCATAATTAATGAATGTTAAACGCGTTCATAAGTAAAAAAGTAAAAGTAAAAATGGAAGAATATAATCTTCAGGCGAAGCAACATCTCGAAACTCTGCTTGTAGACTCACACTGCAGTGACTGCACATCACTAGCGCTAGAAAGAAGACAAGTTGTCCCCCCAAAATAACTCAGCAGAATATGTGGCGACGAAATTCCTCCTCTACACTATACTGAAGGCGACAATGAACAGTTAAAGAAAAACTTAACTTCTCTTTTTTTCTTCCTTTGACAGGCCTCGAAAGAGTTCATTTTTCCCAATAGTTCAACTTTATTTAACGTTATTTGACATCGTGTTGAGATATAAGTGTTAGCGAAGGTCCAGTACGCAATCAAGTACTTGCTCTGGTCGGAAAAGGTGTGTGCACACAACTTTAGACATTGGTCAGAAAAGCGTCGATTTTTGAAAAATGATGGGACACATTATCCCAGTCGGCGCGAAAGCGTTAAAATATACTTTCAACCTTATACATGATACTTTAACACATTCATTGCGGTTGCCTAGCCTGTGCAAATCTTTACTTTGTACATAGTCACTCGAAAGCTTTGCAAAAATTACAGAACCTAAACCGAGTGACCCACCGGTGGGTCATACCACAATGAATGTGTTAATAAAAAACAAGAAACACACCGAATTATTTTTTTCCTGAATGTTTCCCAGAACATCAATGCCGGAACGTTTTCCCGACTGTGCACCAACTATTTCCAACAAGAGAAAGTACTTAGTATTCATAAAACATACACGTATTTACAAGAACAACCGACGCGATGTTTCTAAAGAACAACCTTCCGTGGAGCAACCGCCTGTTCTGTTCGCCAACGCTGTCGTGTTTGTTGATACCACCAACGCTGTCGTGTTTGTTGATACCACCAACGCTGTCGTGTTTGTTGATACCACCAACGCTGTCGTGTTTGTTGATACCACCAACGCTGTCGTGTTTGTTGATACCACCAACGCTGTCGTGTTTGTTGATACCACCAACGCTGCCTTGCTTGTTGATACCACCAACGCTGCCTTGCTTGTTGATACCACCAACGCTGCCGTGTTTGTTGATACCACCAACGCTGCCTTGCTTGTTGATACCACCAACGCTGCGTTGCCTGTTGACACTATCAACGCTGTCTTGCTTGTTGCAGACGGACGCCAGCGACACAGAAACAACACAACAAACTGTGGCAGGCGCCGTTGGGACCTTGCACCATCTTAAACGGAGAATCAATAACAGGATACCCCCTCCACTCACATGTCGGCCCCAGAACACAAAAGAAAACGAGGCTTGAGGTCTTAATCTGTGCCGCCTGTGGTAACCTAAAAAGACTATATGAGATCGCAGACGCGGTTCACGACGGATTTTTCAATCAGGATCAGCCTATAACATGTGTAAGCGGAATGAGTGAAAATAACGTTTATTGTATACTTAACCCTATGAGGCACAAGATTTGAGTGTAAAAAAGGGATAAATGTACCTAAATTAGTGGATTACTTAGTATCCCACCGTGCCCTAAAGGGTTAAGCATCGAGTTCGGGAGAATTTGTTCACGATACTGTAGAGATGAACGAATATGCATGAATATTTTATACATGATAGAAATTTTCAGCACAAAGAGTTGCAGCGAATGCAGCTGTCTATGAAGTGCCCTAGAAAACGCTCTTTTGGCGAGTTATCATTAATACTTTAACAATATCAAGACCCATACAAACCTAAACCAAAAAAAAAACACAAACAAGATTCCAGAAGCTATCAAGGAGCACCAAAAAGATTGACTTAACATTAGTTAATAGTTTAGGATCAGTGGTTCTAAACCTAGGTTCGATCGAACCCCAGGGGTTCGGCGGAGGTCAAGACACGCATTAGACTCGTGTGATTCGTGATGACACGCCCCGCTTGGCCATCATTGGCTGCAGATGATCACGCTACATCGTTTTATTTTTCTAATTAAGAAGGGTTCGGTGAATGCGCGTAGGAAACTTGTGGGGTTCAGTACCTCTAACAAGGTTAAGAACCACTGGTTTAGATACAAGACAATAATTATCTGATATCCTGTGGATCGTACACACCCACGGATCCAACCGTGTCTCGTCAGATGTAAGTTTGTATAGATACAAACTGATTCACCGCAAGTAAATTGTTCAATTCTTGATGTAAAAAGAGAAGCTAATTCATTCAGAGAATCGTGTGAGACAGCCATTGTTGGTGAATCACTCGTTGGTGACCATGATGTCACTGGCCAATGTGAGTCACGCATCGTTCCAGCTACTCGACAATTCAGTGATTATTAGTAATTTATGATCTAATGTACGACGATCGAAACCAGGACAATTTGTACACAATAATGTGTAGAATCTAAAGAATATGCAATTAATAAGGTATGACAACCAGCGCTCTGAATCAGGTGAAACCTCTTATATACCAACAAGGCGTTACATTCACAAGTTCCTACTTAAAAACAAGATGGAACATTAGTCAATTTCACAGAAATCTCACACGCAAGATGAAAAGAAGAACCAACGTAAAAGGGAACATCTTTAATTGCATGAGTTTTGGAATGCGAAAAACTCCAATATTCAGAGCCGAAATAGACAAAAAATCAAACTCAAAATATACAGGCATTGAAACAATGAAGTCTACATTCGACTTTATAACCTAAAACCTAATTTCTTACATTCATAAAACAATTTTAACGAGTAACTCCATTCTCCCACACACACACACCTACGCATCCGGAGAAGTATGTCAGTAGGGTGGAGCGATGTATATCTTCAAAGCACTCATTACTCAAGTTAGACTTATGAGTAAATATCGAGAGTGACTCTAAAATTCAAAGGCCTTACTGAATACTTGGCTTAAAAAGAATTGACATATAAGTTTTGAATTTAGAATTTTTCGAACATCATGTTGTAATATGATCAAAACGAACAAGACAATCCAGCCTAATTAAGCAACGCTCCTCTCTCATCGATGCCTCAATACGCAGCAAAGTATGAACACAATTCAAAGGCGGAATTGAACACTTGACCAAAAAATAGTGTATCAAACACAATGTTCACGTAAGAAGTTTAGTAAATGTTAATTAATACTCGTTGCTTACACCTGCTTTGCAATCATCGATGTAAGGAAAAAATAGGAGATATTAATCAAATGCATAACTCCTGTCAAACAGTTCCTCATACTAAGGAAAAATCGATGCGCATAACTGCATTTACGGATCATTTTACGTATTCAATTAAACGTAACATACTTTCAAAGCAAAATCTAGCCCAATAATCTCAATTCGCTGGGTTTAAACGGTCTTCAAAAATCTTTCTTGAAGCCAAGTGCGAAGTGAAGAAACCAATGTCAAAACACGTCATTGAAACTGAGAAGAAACTTCACATTCCTGTGAATTCCACGTCAAGAGCAGGTCGAGTGTGACGCGATCAGTGATGAACAGAAGCAGAAGCTTCGCAGCTCAAGCACTATCTTCCCTTCAAGCACGCGTGCATTCTTCAACACCTGAGCAAACACACACGCTACACCAACTTTGTGAAACCGGCCACTGTGAGGCATTTGAAATACTTGTACTTGGATTATTCTCATCCTTGTTTCAATCTATAGTAGGAATTCTCTCTCAAGTTCACGTCAGTGAAGGTGATTATGGTGGGCTCTACAAACTTTCGTGTTCGAGACAACCCGTACAATATACTCTCATTACCATATTTACAACCCTAGTTAGTTAATTTATTAAGGTTGGGTGGATAACCAAGTTTATTGCATAAAAGTTTAGAAAGCAGCAATCAAAATTTCCACGGACCACCGTATTTTTCGCACAGCATTAAGCAAATCGATTCGCTTTGATAAAGCGACTAATTTCCCGCAAAATGAAATTCCTTCACAAGTCAAGTTAAGATGTTGGCGATTGGCACAATTACAAATGAACTTGCTGAAAATTACAGCCGTCACAAGCCATCCATGATCTCTGGTTCCAGTGATATGCTGTGTCAGTATGTACTTGTGATTGACAATATTACGCCAATGCTTTACACGTTCCAATTTACCAGGACAACCTAATGCAGTAAATTCTTATAGAAATTCCTACACTTTTGTTTGATTTCAATGTTATTAATTCAACAGCTAATCAATTCCTACTCAATATTTCCCGAAATTGCAATGCATTTGTGCCAAGTAACCACTCGTTACTTAAACATAGCAACAATACCACATGAGCTTCAGGAACTTCGAGGGATAACGTCAATTTATCCATAAAATTAAATGGTGTATGTTTACTATAATACAAAACAGAGCTCTGGCTATAACAAGAAACTTTACACACTGCAGTACTAATTTTCCTAGAGCAGCAGAAAATACGACTCACAAAAAGGTATAAATGCTGTGCCAATGTAACGCCGTGCTTTTGATCGAAGGTTCCCTGAATGTAAAGTTGTTACATTCTAATACATCGCAGGTTCCTGCATGACGCTAGTCCTCCAGTGAAACTGTGTAAGTCTGTTCAGAACAGACACTAAGAGTTTAAAATGCCACACCTCCTGCGGCGAGGTGAGCTTGGCCAATGCCCTTTTAAAAACCTTTAGAACTACTAATTTCAAAAACGTCAACGATAGTCAAGGTGTTTCAAATGCATCAAAGTGCATGGTTGCGAGCATTCCAGAATCAAATGAAGCAATAGAATCTATCCCGCACCTCAGGAAAATGAAGTACAACGATAGCCTAGTATGGGAACAGAAAAATACAGAAGTCTATTCTTTACAATTCAGAATTTATATCCCACACAAACAGGAGTCATTAAAGAGCATACGCATTCGATCGTTGCAAAATGTAGGGATTGGCTTCGCATTCTGGCGTAACAAAATCGAAAGCTATGAACGCCACAAACGAAACATGGCATTAGGAGACCTTGGTTTCATGGACACACAATCGAGTCAGAGTAGATGAGGGGCAGGAGGCTGTCATTAGAGCGGCGCCGTACATATGCCAGGCGGTGGTGGGACGGATCTTGAACGCTTGTTCCAGAAGCCCTAGTGATGGATCATCTGCACAGATCACGTTTCCACCAGACGAGGATGGGACGGAGGCGGGATCGATTGTCACACATGCATCGAGGCATGCCAGTCGCTTTGCACATGTTCATCGTATATCCTACGATAACGAACAGCTCCACAGCTTCTTTTTTCAGTCGGAGTTCCGTTTTCTTCAGTCGGAGTTTAGTTTTCCAGGGTGAGTTCTATGCAGCGAAGGTCATGTTTCCAGGCATCCCTAAAATGTTTCCTTGAATATAGTATGTAGATACTGAAAATGTGCCGTGCGAAACACTGTTCTTACTTCAACAGAAGAGTTAAAGCAAGTTATACAGTTGTATTCCAGTTTCCTTTAGCTTATTTGTATTGTGCGCACAAATACTACTACAAAAAATGAATAACGAGTTTCTTGAAAGCAATTCCAATGTATTTACATTGTGAAATAATGACTATCAGATACTTATACTATTATTTAAGTAATGTATACATGAAAGTATAAAAGTTGGCAAATCTAATCAACTAAATACAAACGGATTTCAATGTAATCCATGGAGAAAATTTGCAGAAAAGAATATGAGGTGCTTTAGAAAAAGATTTTCTTTGTGGTGGAGGAAGAATTTTAAAACAATATTATGAAAGATTTTAAGAACGAAGCTAATACATAATTTATTTCAACTGAGGTTTAGCGAACGGGTTCTTAGAAATTCTTTAATTGATGAACTTACACTTTCATAACTTGAACCACTGCAAGAGAACTGCATTAATTATGGATGAGGTTTAACAAGAATTAGACGAGGGAAGAAAGGAAAGAGCAGCGTCTAAGAACTCAGCATATGCTGCTGTACCCACAACACGCAACATGAAAGACAAGCTGTAAAAAGCGGCTTGTGCAGTTAACGCGAGTCAATGCAGGCATGAGCAAAAAACAACGGTAACACGCAGAATCAGTTGAAACTAATACCGCTGTTTCGCAAGACTGCGTTATCAGAAGCGTCTCTGAAGTGCTGTTAAAATGACTCTACTTCTGGCATTGAGGATCAGGTGATGCTTAGCCTAACTTCTGCTTGCTCAGGAAAACGAGGACACTGCCAAACATGGAAACTGATAGACTCGGCAGGCAGGAAACAACGAGACCTCAAGATGCCTCGTTTGTCTTGAATATGAGACCGAGTTTACCAGACCACTCAGGGGGTAGACTAGATCAGCATATAAATTCTAGGTATTTCGTTCCACAGTCCGTAAATATGAAAGATGCATCACATCTATATTATCGATCATACATCATTACGTGATTTTGCTCCCACAGCAATACGAGTTACGAGTAATACAGTAACACGAGTAAGACAGCAGTACGAGTAAGAGAGTAACACGAGTAATATAGTTATACAACTAATATAGTAATAAATACGAGTAATACGCATGCTTTTATTCAGGTTCCCGGCCAACACTACGACCGCAGTTGTACATGACCATGCAAACTAGTAGATTATACATGTGTGAACTATTGCAAATCCAACTAGCAGATCACACAGGTAAATCTAGCTAGCAGATTATGCAAGTAAACTATGGTAAACCAGTTAGAACCTGCATAACGGAAACGTTATGGCCGAGATTCAAAACCAGTTGTGTAGATGAGCAAAAAATAGTCTTAGAGGCCAAAAAATGGAAAAAAATGGAGCAACTCTAATCACACGCTGCACCGAACAAAAACGCGAAAACAAAAATACAAAACACAGTTTCAGTCGCAGGCGTAAATAAAATATTTATTTGTAAACAAAGTCGAGCCAGCAGAGGTCAATCTAATCGTACTCACTGTTACATCGTTCAAGAAACTTGTGTTATTTATTTATGTAACAACTAACTATTACTGAGTAGCCCTAAAAAGTCTGTTCCTGTTATTAACACAAGACCTGCATAATATAAGTAGCAGAAAACTGTGCTTACAAGCCTCTCACAGTACTGATACAGTAACGAAAAAAAAATTATCAGTACTTCTGAATGATTTTCAAGAACTTTTGATAGAAGCATTTGATGTAAAGGCCATCACAAAGCCTGCGAAGTCAAGTATTTGATGTAAAGGCCATCACAAAGCCTACGAAGTCAAGAAATAAGCGGCAAAATAACGGCTCTCAAGCGTGGCCAGTAGTTGAACACCCAACACGAGCCTAATTATTAAACCAGTTCTGGCCTACAACAATTCATGGTCCAGTTACTACAGAAGGACGGCATACCAACACAAGTGCTCAGGGTGTCGAAGTAGTCGAACCATGGTTCTCAGTGTGATAAACATGCAATCATGAGACTCGAACCATGGTTCTAAACATAAGGATCATAAAAGCATAGTACTGGAACCATGTTTCTCAACATGAAGATCGTAAGAGCATAGTACTCAAACCATGTTTCTCAACATGAAGATCGTAAGAGCATAGTACCGGAACCATGCTTTTCAACATGAAGATCATAAGAGCATAGTACTGGAAGCATGTTTCTCAACATGAAGATCGTAAGAGCATACATAGTACTGGAACCATGTTTTTCAACATGAAGATCGTAAGAGCATAGTACTGGAACCATGTTTCTCAACATGAAGATCGTAAGAGCATAGTACTGGAACCATGTTTTCAACATGAAGATCGTAATAGCATAGTACTGGAACCATGCTTTTCAACATAAATGAGGATGCCCGTAGTACTCGAGTGTACGGTGCATGGCACGTGCTACGTGCGTCAGAGAGACAGATGTTCAGGATAAGGTCGGAAAAGAGAGAGGAAACAAACAGCAGGAGGTTAGAGTGAGAACGGCTAGGCTTAGAATGGGACAGCTGTGCCGCCACACAGAATCCACTGCAGCTGCCACCACAGGCCATTGTCACAGCATCCACCGTTACAGGAAGAACTACGTACTCACATACCCAAAATTCGGGATTGGTTCCGCGTACCCGGCGGACTGCTCACGTCTACGAGATACAAACGCGCGTGACGGAAATGTTATGGCCAAGATTCAAAAGCCAGTTTTGAATCAGAGTCGAAAGCGACACTAACTTAAGAGCTCTGTAGTAGAAAGTGGCGGGTTCGGGAGCAGTAGACATCCCTTTTGATATATTCGATTCAAAGCTAAGAAAGATTTATATACCATGTCAGCCTTTTCAAAATATTGCTTTAATACTTCAACAGATAGTTCATATTCCAAATCGAGCAGAACAAAACATGTTCCATATCAAATGAATTAATCATTTATTTTAAAATGGTTATCGTGCACTGGAAAATGTGAATTAAAAAAATGCAGCATCAATAAGCATGAGAACTATGAAAAATGACTGAAGTCGTCATAGCTGAATAAAATTTCGCTACTTAATGCTTAAAAACTACTTCACATCCGTTTTCTGACTAAATATGGAGCATCTACTTTTTATGCTGCAGAATGGAATTCCTTTATTCAGATCCGTATGTCCATTTATTGAGGGTTCATTAGAAAGCTGATCCTTTTTCTTCTCATTCTTTCTCTACCGTAAAGACGATTGCAACTTTGCAGCCAGTGCACCACTTCTAGTAGCGAGATCAAGCCCTTCACGACCAAATTATTTTCAGACTGATCAAAATGTTGCGTAAATTACCACTCGTTTTTATATAATTTAACGGTGATTTTGAACGAAACATTTAGAATATGGGACTAAAGGGAATGATTTGTAATAGACTTCACCTACTATATATTATGGTATGATCGACGCTACTGGGTTAACAAATAAACTCAAGTGGCCAGGCCCATTCACGCAGAAACCCGCCCGTACCACATTATGACCACTTTATAGGTTAGTAATAAGATATCAGTATCGAAAAAACAAGGCAGATGCATGCAGAAAATAGGTCTTATTCATCTCTATGACAACTGCACAGACACAAGGCAGAGACACTAAGGAAGTTCTCCGGCTGTCCTCGTGTGCCTATTGAGAGCACTTCTACGACCAGCCTGGGTGGTCGATTGTGCTAGATTCTTTTCAGTTTTAAACAATAATGGTAGGAGTTTGCGCTGTGTTCTAGATTAAACGGAGTCCGATTTGTACAAGAGATTACCCTAAGAAATTCTTTTTATCATCTAACATCAATGAACAAGAACTGTGGGAAAGAATGGAAACAAAGTTATGGCAATCTTGTAACAAGTGAATAGAATGAAGTAACAGGATTATACTGATGCACACACACACACGGCATCGTGACCAAACAGGATACAACTTTCCTCAACTAGCGAGCAGACGTAACTAAAAAAATACAAGAATTAAACGAAGAGGCAAGAGTGTAATTTAGTTTTACTCCGTAACTGCACACATACATACTAGACACAACACAAATACATGCATGCATGTCAAGAGTATAACATGCACGTGTGGAGTCCAAACATCCTTATCAATACCAGTTCAGTTGTACAAACAGGTACACAGAGGGAAGCCACCAACCTTGCGGAGACAAATTATATTTTTTGAAACAAGTTCTACGTTGAAAAAACGAAGCTTATTTCTGAAGCCATCACATTGGATTCAGTGACTAACAAAATGAAGTAGCTATGGAAGGATATTATCAAAACATTAAAAGTTCACATTCGTTCAATGTTAAACTACAAATTATAGAGTAAAATCCTTCAAATTAGATTCCAGTTGCTTAAATTTAAGCCGAGTACCTTTTTCTGCCAAGCCAGTTACACTTCTGGTAACATTTCTCAGCAGCCAACTGCTTTACCAACACTGCATTAAATAACTCAAACATTTCTCCATTATTTTACCGTATTTTCATTCACTAAACCCAGTTGCCCATTCACTAAACTGTATTGCCCATTCACTGAACCCTATTGCCGATTCACTAAACCATATGACCGAATCATTAAACCCTATTTTCCCATTGTATTTCGTGTTTTTGGCAAGTGCAATTAATTGATTCCGACTCTGGCACTCCTTACTTTACAACTCGTGAAATGATTTATCCTAGCCACGGCCCGCCAAGCAACAGTCTCGTGTGTCCAGAAATGATCTGAGACTGAAAAGTTTAGGAGAGAGCAAGAAGCTCGCTTTAATACAACAGCGTGTTGCGTCCGCTCCATATTTTAGCAGAAAACATCAGTAGCGAAGCTCTCACTACATTTCAACACGAAAAGTTCAGAATAAAACCAGTCCGAACGAGTAAATCAATTGACGCGTGAGAAAAAGTAAGGATAAAATCGTGGATTTAATTGCAAGATACGGACGTGCCCACACGATTTAGAAATTCAAACAAGATGACACAAAATTGTTTGCCTGTCCCCTCAAAAAACAAATAGTACTTTTTAATCAAGCATGAGGTACAAGTTAAAATTAATACGACATAAAACCAGCTTTAAAACCTATTTCATGCGATCCTATAACGGGCGATGTTACACGTGTTGAAGGCAGTAACAGGTCTTCCTTCAGCAGAACACAACTCGTGTCTGGTACTAAACAAGTACACGGTTACGAGTTCATGGCTACAGATAGAGATAGTTACGTCCAAGACAACCACAAGTCCGCTGTGCGATCGCAAGAATAATACTCACGTGATCGGTGACGAATGTGAACAAAGGAAACGAAGACCGTACAGGATGCGATGTGTATAATGAAGTTTCCACGCAATGAACACACTCAGTGTAAAATACTAGTTCACAAATTAATGGAAATTATTATGCAGATAATATAAAGTATTCATCCTCGTGAATATTGCCCACATTTATCCTTAGGCCGCCCATGAATAACTTGTTTAGTGTTCAGTGATAATTTGAACAGACGATGCTTTTCCCTCCAGTAAAGATAGACCTTGGTTGCTGCAGATGCTAGACTTACAACTGGGCTATACTTAAACAACGCAGTGTTGACACTCGTAGCTTTTATTAGTATTTAGTACGACAAATCTCTTGCTGCAACGTCGGTTGATTTTCCAACATATGTTTTGTTCGAAGAATGAGACTGGGAAACCTTTGATGACTCCAGGATTTAGCGCATTTAGGTTACAAAACTCTTGCAATATGGAAGGAATATTTTAAAGTTGCTAAATTAAATAAATTTCCGAAAATTCATCAATTTTACTATTGAATCGAGGACATATAAATTAACATTCTATGAACATTCCGATTAGCTAATGAAAGAACTCGTGAGAATATCTGTGGCTAGTTAATGAGGTCGTGGCTACGAATTCAGGACTATCCAACTAGGCCAACATGTTGCCATACATACCAGAGAACATTGATGCACAGCTCATCTAAGTTCTATTCTCAAAATCTAATTAATTGACAACCACGTCATACCTTCCTTATTACAGGACCAATTCTTTTTATATTCTATTCCTCGCTTCTTAATTCAAGGATTAAAACTCTTAAGATATACAAATCTCCTAAGTTTTTTCGTACGTCCCTTGAACAGTGGAACTCAGCAGGATAAACTGGAGACCTGAGTAATTAGCTCGCTAGTACAAGCAACGCAGAAGCGAGGGACTGGTAATCTTCTTCACTCGATAACGCCCGCTTATTTCTTCGATGGTCGAATTTTTCTGTCTTATAAACCGAGATTTTTATCCCCACTCGTCTGAAATAACTTTGTTCGACCTTAACTCCCCTTGTCATAGCTACCAGAACTTTGATGACCAAGAAACAAGCTGAAAAAGTTCCACAAATTAAATAATTTTGCAAGAAATATGGCATGATACTGATGCGTGCACGGACACCACACCCAGACGCATTGTAACAAATAGGCCTTTCCGGTGCACTCACTTCCGTAGCTGCTGTACGCTCCACACGGAACTCCACGCCTTATGCTAAGCCAGTGTTGCTGGGCACCAGCGTCCACACAACCATAACAAGTGATCTCGTCTCCAAAAGTTTACTTGTAGATCTGATGTGTTCATTTAATCTACAGCTACTCACTTCTGAAAGGAGATGAGGTCTATTATGTATATTGGAATATAATACTTGGTTGGAATGAACTTTTTTCGTTTGTTTATTCTATAAATAAATTAAAATGCATTTTTTCATGATGCTCCTCAACAAGAACAAGGAGAAAATGAGCAAAAAAAGGAACACATGATATTTTGATTCAAATTTTTGATCATGGATTCAATTTTAAGTTTCTATGGTCGTTCAGAGAATAGAAGAAAAGACACGGGCACGCCTGGGCACAATCCATTCAATTTGACAGAAATATTTTCTCACGTTCAATTTGAGTAAAATTGTCGCGCAAGTACAAGTTAATAACTGTATTTTCTGGGACACTACAAGAAAAATAATTCGCTCGCTAATAAACCACACAAATAGAAGTTAAGTATAAGTGTCATTCATCAGCAATCAACGTGTAAAAGAAAAAAATGAAAAAAAAACTAACATAGAGGTATATTAACACAATGTTTATCTACTAGGGGTTAAACAATTCCAAAATTACTGCCCAGGTAGTGATTCAAGTCGATATACTAATACTTGACCCTAGCAATTATAAGTGACGCAGCAACGTAATGACCACATTTTGGCTTGCTAGAACCAACAACAGACCAAACAGTGCAATAAAATAGAACATAAGAATGAGCCGTTTGATCCATTCTTGGGTTGCTACCCACGTCCTATGCCGTCTAAAATTAAAGCATCACTCACGCACAGGCACCTCAATCAAGTACAGGCACTTCATTCACGTACACGCACAGACCGCATGAGTAAACGAAAATAAGAGTAGTAACAGTCATACTTTGTCATCAATTTTCACCTAATAATTACCTGACTCACTTTACACAATGATTATATGACTCTAGGTACACTATAGTCGTATGGCCCCTTACACACAAGCGTTGACTCGTGTTAAAAGACATGGCTCGTACTATGCAATAATTATACCACTCGTGAAACAATCATCACGTGACTTACGATATGCAACAAATACGTCTTTTCGTACCATGTTGGACTTATAAATGCATAGCGTCCTGAAAAATTGACGCAGGAAATTGGTTTTAGGAAACAATTTAAAAGTGTAGAAACTGCCTCTCACGTTACAATTTGAAAGCAAACTCTGAAGTAAGAGAATTTTTTACATTTTTAATTTTTTTTCAAAATAAAAGCTTCTCGTAAATCTGCTTCAATGAGTTATTTAAAGAAGTTCATTTTCCCGTTATGGGCACATCACTACACACGGATTATTTATTAACGACGACGCGAATATAGAGACGCTGCTCAAGAGCTTTAGTTACCTTATCTCTATGTGAACCATCGTCGTTCCTGATGCACATTCCTAATAATTCCTTGTAGTTCTATATTCGTCATGGGACTTCAGACGGCGTGGATCTCGGGTAACAGCCCAAGAATGGGCTAAAAAGCTCGTTCCTGTTGCCATATTCTATTCCAAACGTTTCGCTCAAAAGACAAGTGAAATGGCAAAAAAATACGCTACCGCATATTATATGAATGATGACTCGTGTAATACTGCATTCAATGAAGAAATGGCTTGGTTAAAAGCTGTAAGGTTAAAAAGCTGACGTAACCCACAACCAAAAAGTAACAAAACAACACAAACAAATATTACATCAATTGAAGACATGGCTTGGTGTTTGTAAAGTTAAAAGGCTGAGGCAGCCCACAATAAAAAGAGAGGTGTTCCAAGAAGCAGGAATAACAAGAAGGTTGCCAATATGAAAGGTCACCGCCAGAGCACTGCCTCTCACCCACCACAACACACGCAACTCCATCATAGTCAACTCACGATGTCCGTTCCTCTCATGTGTTAGGCTTGCTCTATATAAGAAACACGTATTTTATTTATATCCCTAACGTAATGAAAATATGAAAACGCAGTTCGTGTAGAACTGTAGATGAAGGTAGAAATTATAATATTAAGCGGATTTTGAATTTAAGAAGTTACAGCCAGGCAAGACTACGTATGTATATCAGGGTTATACCAATACACTAATGACGCATAAAATTGCCTTAAAAATAGCAGCGAGATCTATATTTTACAAGCATCGTTCCAGTACACTAGATACAAACGATGGCTTGTCAGCAACAATATGTGAAGCATTCAAAGCAAAACATACTGGAGTAAAAATACATTTCTTGCTCTCAAGAGGATAAATTTTCGCCCCACAATTCAATCATGATCTGTAACCGATCAAGTGTCTTATACAGGGTGTCCATTAAGTCTCTTTAACATTTCAAAAATTCATTACAAATGCAATTATTAAGATATTTTATTAAGATTTGTTCTATTGCATTCAGTGTTTATTAATTTTTAATCGCATTTTGCATTTGTGTGTTTCAGACATCCTGTTTATGAAAGAAGTGCTGTTCAGACTTTATGAAACTTTATGGACACCCTGTATGTCCTGTACGAAATAAAAGGAATATTAGTCCTGAAGGAGCGTTAGGATAACCCGTTTAATGAAGCACTGAGAATAAGCTTCCACTACAGTTTATCGGAAGAAATAATGGCGTTTGGCCACAGACATTGAACAAGCTCGTCATAACGTTTTTTTCGCATGGTGGTGTTCCATTGATCATGACAAGAACAATTTAGTGATGTTTACAGGCACTAACGCATGTAGGCTAGTCGTGGACGGCGATGTGCAGCAGCGCATTCATATAAAGTATGTATGGTAGATCAGCGCTAATAAAAGGACATTGGTAGCAGAGCATCTATCTCATGCTTATGAAGCGAATAAAATAACATCGTCGCTAAAATCACTTGAGGCAGGCAACATAAAACTGGAAAATAATTTGAACTGGAAAGAAGCAGCTTGGAAATTGCGGGGGAAACGATGTCAGAGTTATGGGAGTACGGTACGAGTACTAGTGATGTCAATGGTAATGGTGGTGTGGGTGATGACAGTGCAGGTGGTGGAGGTAATAAAGATGAGGGTGATGACCCTACTTCTGAAAAATGTAATGATGGTGAGGAGGTAATTGCTAAGGTAATTGTCCCACTTGTATTTTGTTATCAATTACCTTTAACGTACAGCACACAGCACAGCGCTGTGTATGATCTAAGTATCACTACATCGGAATCGCACAGCATGTAAGAATTAACTAGGAAAATCAAGCAAGGTAGTATGTTTCTCTTAACGCACGCAATGCTGACAGTACTGAATATGAGCCTGAAGCTGCGGAGACATGTTCTAAGGCTCTACGCTATGTTGCTTCCAAGTCATGTCTAAATTTCGCTTGTCTTTGTGCTTGATGCTTAGTACTTACAAATGTACTCGAGAATAATACTAATAACCTTGTAACGCATCGTGATCTCGCTTGAAGTTTTGATACGGTATAGCCACTTAAAATAAATTGAGTGCTTTGCAGGAAAATGAAATGTGTCGTGGACGACAGAGAAGATCTCAAAGAAGAAGAAGGAAGGTAATGCACTCAGACACACACACTGATGTTGACTAGGCAGAGGAGGTCAAATGAAGCGAGCAAGGAGGCTGTAAAATTGCCATCCAAACAATACTTATAAATCTGTGATTCCGATACATTCCTGGGCCATACACTGGCATCTGAGCTCCGTAGTCTCGCCTTGAGCTAAGTAAGGCCTCGCCTTGAGCTTAAGTAAGGCCTCGCCTTGAGC
>VCRD01000281.1:77366-144487 GCA_006783055.1 Trinorchestia longiramus
GGCCTCGCCTTTAGCTAAGTAAGGCCTCGCCTAGGCCTTAGTAAGGCCTCGCTTTAATGAGTCAGCCCTGAGCAAAAGCTTGGAAGAACTGGCTTTACGAGACAGACTGCCAGAGAAAACATTGTTACTTGTTTCGTAACGGGATTTTCAGAGAAAAACGCAGTCGGAATAGTGGCCATAAATGTGATTAGACGCACTTCTTCACACGGAAAACTTGACAAAAGTGCTAATGCAGAAACCAGTTTTGAGGCAAATCGTTAAGCTGTAATGATTTTGTTGCTTATTCGTAACGTCAAACTTTTCCTTAGTAACCACGTCAGCCCAAATGAAGCAATCTTTTTTAAACGTTCCATAAAGAATGTTTGTAAAAATACTAAGCGATAAAACGCTTCAATTAACAGTCAGCAAAACCTTAGCAGGCGGATCAGAGAACAAATGTATCATAAAATGAATAACGTATCGAAAACTCGCGAATATGAAACATGCTCGATACCAAGCCGGCCTCCACACGATGAACCATAAAAAATCTTTACCAACAGCTCTGTAATCACCAATCCCAAGGCGAAACACAATACATTAAGACAATCCAATCATTAGCTGGAACGAATTGAGGTACGGCAGACAGACAACATGGGAGCCGTTGGGCAGGAGAGAGAGAGGCACAGCAACGTGAAGAAGAGACAGACCAATTAATGCAATACAATGACAATAAAATGCTATGGCAAGCGATTAATGCAATACAATGACAATAAAATGCTATGGCAAGCGATTAATGCAATACAATGACAATTAAATGTTATGGCCAGCGACTGCTGTAGAGCGCAACCACCAGTTCTACACCAGAACTGAAAGTAAACTCTACTTTATAATGATCTTTTTTCCGTAGCAGCTGTACAGTGAACTCGAAAAATTGTATAGTAAGGAAAAAACAAGCATAAAAATTGTACAGTGTCACTGCACAGAAGCAAGTCGTAATTGAGACAAAAATCAGTTCAGCTGTCACAACAACAAATTAAGCAAGATTCTGTCATACCGAAAAACTGATCAAAATACAAGCTTGGAAATCTAGGTCACACTTAAAAGTAATTCGTAAGATAAACTGACTGGTACTGATTAACAAAACCATTGACAGGAAATAACATTGAAAATGTAGACCATGCTCAAAGTAATCCGTAGGATAAAATGTGTTTTTACAATTCTTAAGAAAACCATAAAGAAAGAACTACCAAATGCCCTTAATTGTAAATGACAAGAAGTTTCTGTTCATGGAATTACCACATCTATGCCTTGAAAATAACAAAGGGCGTTTTATGGGTTGAGATGCGTAGGAACAGTTCTTTTGACCACCGTTAATTACGATGAACTAAAAAAAAAACTTCAATGAAACTCTACAGACGCTAACTCGTGCAGTTCAAAATGTGCCGAGCAAAAAAGTACGTCCAAAGTCTTCTAAATAGCAGCGACAATTACAGTAATATGACACGCACTACAGAACATAAGTCAAGCAGGGGCTCGTGCTTCACAAGATTAGGCGTAAGTGTTGCGTCCCACACGACAACGCTTGACGTGAGTGTTTCGTGAGAAGCCTCGCTCTCAATGCGACCACCGTGATTCCTCAGATCACTACGGGAGGTGGTCTACGGGAAGCCAATCGTGTCTACGGGGAGGCAATCCGTGTCTACGGGGAGGCAATCCGTGTCTACGGGGAGGCAATCCGTGTCTACGGGGAGGCAATCCGTGTCTACGGGAAGCCAATCGTGTCTACGGGAAGCCAATCGTGTCTACGGGAAGCCAATCGTGTCTACGGGAAGCCAATCGTGCTTACGGGAAGCCAATCGTGCTTACGGGAAGCCAATCGTACCTACGGGAAGCCGATCGTATCTACGGGGAGGCAATCTGTGTCTACGGGGAGACACGCGGTGCAACAGGAAAGAACAGAATGGTCCATTCTTATGTTGCTACCTCACGTCCCAAACCGTCAGATATCGGTCACGCATAGGCACCTCAATCACGCATATGAACTAGGAGTCATGGAAGAAAACCTCTTAACGGAGCCCAATAAAACTACTCGGAGACTAACCTATTCATCAATGTTGAAAAATGAAAGACCACCGAGGCGGGTCTGTCTACGAAGTTCCATATTCACGTGTCATTCAAAAGAGTTTGTTATGATGAATTCTAGATTTCATATACGTATGACATTCGTTAAGTATTCTATACACATTACATCCACGTGAGAAGTGCATGCTCGTGTACTCGTTTAACTCCCAGTAGAGCCCTAGCTACTTGCTTCCTCTCTATTTCGCACGTTTTGCGTTTGCTGGTCTCAAAACCTCCAAACAACACGCAAAACTTCAATAAAACTCTACACCGACGCTCACTGGCACAGTTCAAAATGCATCCAGCAAAAACACGTGTCCGAAGTCTTCTAAATTGAAGGCGCAGTTGCACTCGCTAAAACAAAGTCAAGCAGAAACACGTGCTAGCCAGTTAGGACGTCTAACCTCATAGACGTAAAACGTGTCTGCACCAAACCTCGTTACGTCCATATCGATACCCAAACCTGACCCATACATCAGAAGCGTTAACTCGAGTTAATAAGGTTTTTAAAATTGCAGGTCAGGCAAAAATGAATTACAGATACAAGGCGCGTTCTTGACTGAGTGCGTCATAATCCTGAGTTTGGCAGGCACGTATAAGGAAAGTATAACATTTCCTCTTAAGTTAAGATGCTAGCACAATAATTTAGCGGCACCGTCTTTGAAAGATAAATACTTGACACGGACATAATTGTAGCAATTACTTGGCTTCATGGACTTATGGGAAGTAAGAACACAGTTTCCATCATGGAGATGCAGTTCTAACATTAGAGCGCAAGAATATTGTAATCTCTTTAATTTGATCCATGTACACGCTCGACTAGTGTTTTAACAGCGACAGGAGCACGTCAAACAGATGTCAAATAAAAAATGAACAAAGTAGTTTCGAAGACAAACCGGAATTTAGTTGCACGGAACGTCGTTCTCCCAGCGAGAAAGGAAGAAGTAGAAAGAAAGAAGTAGAAAGAAAGAAGGAGAAAGAAAGAAGTAGAAAGAAAACTCAACATGAACCTCTGAACACAAGTTAGAGGACATATCCGCTGAAATTAAGGAAATTTTAAATCCCGCGCATTATTTCTTTGTTGTTAAAACACAAAAATTCCAATTTAAAAGGAACACTTTTCATGTTACTCCCGAGATAATTTATTATGCGCTAAGATTTGAAACGTTCTAATTAACTCTTTCAAATCGTTCAATTTTTTCAGCTTATTGTTTTTTTTCTCAATAAAAAAATGTACTCGCATTACTCATTTGACACGCACATATCGACATCACGATCGAACATAGATTCCCACACGCAAGTCACTCTTTCGAAAATTTGCTCGAAATGATGAACAGAAGACAAGAATGATGTGGCAAGGTAGAGCCAGCACACAGCGCTACGCCTCGATGAGTAACGAGGCTACCGCTAGAGAACAACAAAAAACCGCACTGCAATCTGAGGTGCAGCAGCTATGCCGACTCCTCTAAACTGAGGCAAAGAGGTGGAGATAGTCACCTGAAACACGCGTGTTCACATCCACACGGGGGAGTGACATTCATGTCCGTTTCAAATTTGTCTTGGAAGAAGAATGGAGCGTCAGAAGGTAGAGAAAGCTTATTCACTTGCTGAGTTTTGAGGCATTATGGGACGGAGGAAAACGTTTTTGGAGGCCGATCAGGGAATGACAGTTTGAAAGTAATAAAAGTGTCATGAAATGCCTTAACTTCGTAAGCGGAATAAAATCGCGATGTCCATTCCATCGGACTTCACTTTTTCATATTTCGTAAGTAATTCCAGCATATTGAGCCTACCTGGCACTTTTCACCGCGCATACACAGATTTACCTTCACTTGGCATAACTAGGACACCGTATAAACCACTCAACACACACTGTGCTCAGCAACAGGACCCAGTATAATAGATATAAAGTTAGCTGGCACATCACATACCTGACCCCAGTGTAAAAATACAAACAATGAACTTTATGTACACTGCACACGATACCAACGTACACTCTGCTGAAAAGCAGCAATACCAGCATCACTTTGTCAACTTCACAGTACCCCTATAATGTGGGCACAGCTTCGAAGAACAGAACTTGGACACAATGTCTCGTACTCGTAGATTGTTCGAATGTATAACATCAGGACACTCCTGTGATGCGAGGCTGGAACAGAAGCGTTGACATTTCAGGTACAAGATGTACATACTCTGATTGGAAGCGACCTCGAGCTCAATCTCCCCTTTATCAGTCGATGCTCTTGCACTCAACTGATGCAGGTACTGAATTCCTCAGACGTGTTGTACATACTTCATCTTTAGACGTAAACGTAGCTACGGGTTTTCTGAACGAACGAAATGAGTAATTTTTTATCCACAAATGAATGAAATGTTCTTATAAAAGTAACAGGATCGGCCTTACTTTTGAAATGTAATTTTTAAGACATACTTGTGACAGGATTAAATGAAATAGAATGTCAGTTTGGAAACATTAGGGATTGCTAATTTCGTAACTGAATTGAGATCGTTAAAGGACCTTCGGCAATTTTTCGTAACGGCAACTAAGAGAAATGTAAATAAATACATAAATGCTACCGAAAAACTGGAACTCAGTCTAAAAAACAGAGTTTTGGACAATAAACATCTCACATCAAAAACAAATGAATCCAGAAAAATGTAGAAAAAACGAATATCTTTGATGAGGAGTTCGCTAAAATGACACGGCAACCATCTTGCCAAAAAGAAGAACGTGACATACAAGACCTACTCGACTCCCACACCAAACCTCAGAATATTGTTAAAACTGATGCTTCTAAATTTGCAGCAGATAGCGCCGAGTATCTCTGTGATGCTATGTCCATTGAAGACTAACTAAAATCGATACAATTATCTCACCGCAGAAATTTGGAAGCTCTACCGGTCCCTCAAGGATGAAAGTTCGGGAACCACCATCCTGTACGCCCCAAAATTCGCTCAAGAACTATTTTCTTCCGCTGGATTCTAGCACAGATGTGTACTTGAACAAACAGTGAACACATCACGAGCGTTCAAGTCCACCTACTTTTATCGTAGTCCTCAGAGCCCTAACCTCGGTAATACTGAACAAAAAAATGAGTGTGCAGAGTTGCTAGCGTGTGCAGAGTTGCTAGCGTGTGTAAAGCCATTGCATATTAATTGTATTTCACGTTAGCGTTCCAGACGCTTCGTCTTAGGTGTTCAGCACGGGCATGTGAAAGATAACAGAATTGAGGGACAGCAAGATGTCGTGTTGGGATGCTGCAGTTAGCTTTACTGGTGCAGGCTTGGTAACTCTGCCACCAGCTCATGCTTGTAACCAGGTGACGGCATCCAGCCACGTTACTAGTAACTTCGTCAATTACGGCTTCATTTTCATTAACAAGTCCCAAGCTTCTTTATCATGAATTTTGAATGCTGGTGCTGGCCGAGATTTTTTTAATGCGGAGCGGTTGCTTCTTTTGCCTATGAAGGCTGCATTACTGGCTTCAAAATAGCAATAAAGATACAACACTACCTAGCAACAACAGACCTGTTGTTGCATATGAGCATGATACGCTAAGGAGGTGATGTTACTTCCCTTCTTATGCCACAATACTTACGTTGGTAGATAATACAACACTAGCTGGTAGCCACATTACAACACAATACTTTTGCTGGTAGTTACAATACAACACTGGCTGGTAGATAAATTACATCACAATACTTTTGCTGGTAGTTACAATACAACACTGGCTGGTAGATACAACGCAACACAATACTTCAACTGGTATACACAATACACACAAGAGATGACACTCACCGATTGTCCAGACTGGATCGATGAATCACTCTTTAGCAGACAGGTACAAAATATGAACTTGGAGCCTCAGCTGAACTCTTTGAGGCACAAGATTTGAGGCCCACCATGCAAAAAATGTATCTAAATTGGTGGGTGACTTAGTATCCCACCCTGCCATAAAGGGTTAACTTAGAGGGTTTATGTGACTCAACACTCACTGATGGTGGGACTGCCTTTGAACAGGTCATGAACAAATTACACTTACTACGTCCTATGCAGTCAACAACACGTTCTGTGTTCTCCAGTCAGAAGACATGTTCATCAAAATAAACAGTCTCACCATCAGGTGACTCATAATGAGGACTCGCTCTCAAGTGACTCAGATGCCAGGTACTCACCCTAGGATGGCTGCGGTGTTTAGGTTTGGGTCCCCGTTTGTTGCCGCTGCTGTTGCTGTTGTTGCTGCTGCTGCCAGCGCCTGGGAGGCCGTCTCGCTGACTGATCAAGCCAGATACAATCAGCGTATTAATGGTCAGATACACTTGAGGTACTAATGGTCAGATACACTTGAGGTACTAATGGTCAGATACACTTGAGGTACTAATGGTCAGATACACTTGAGGTACTAATGGTCAGATACACTTGAGGTACTAATGGTCAGATACACTTGAGGTACTAATGGTCAGATACACTTGAGGTATTAATGGTCAGATACACTTGAGGTATTAATGGTCAGATACACTTGAGGTATTAATGGTCAGATACACTTGAGGTACTAATGGTCAGATACACTTGAGGTATTAATGGTCAGATACACTAGAAACTCGTGTTTCTGACACCCCTATTATTAAAATTGATCACTGGAACATTAAAACATTCATACATAAGCACAAACAATTCATTGAACTAAGTTGTGATCACTTTTGATATATGAAATTTAAGCCTTCAAGGATTAAATCCGTCTAAAGAACAACTGTGCATTTACTAACCGAACTCCTGTTTTGTATCATCCACAAGCTGGTTTGAAAACTTACAATTTTCCTCACAAATTCTACAAAATTTTGGATTGCATCTGTGACTGCTGCCGAGCCAGTGATACAACAGAGGAGACACGGCAGTGACACAATGCTTTTAAACTTTTAATTCTAACTTTCCAGTTTACGGTTAGTCATCCATCTTTGCTGGTGTACAAGATGGAGGAATGTGCAAGAGAGACAGAGATGCAGGAGAGACAGAGATGCAGGAGAGAGACAGAGATGCAGGAGAGAGACAGAGATGCAGGAGAGACAGAGATGCAGGAGAGAGAGACAGAGATGCAGGAGAGAGAGAGATGCAGGAGAGACAGAGATGCAGGAGAGAGAGACAGAGATGCAAGCAAGGAACACACAGAGGAAGTCACTCACCTTTCTTCGAAGGCCTCCAACAGCCTGACGTCGAGGATGTTCTCGCTGGGCTCCCACGTGTTGTGTCTGTAGAGGCACATCACACACTAGTCAGGCACATCACACACTAGTCAGGCACATCACACACTAGTCAGGCACATCACACACTAGTCAGGCACATCACACACTAGTCAGGCACATCACACACTAGTCAGGCACATCACAGACAAGTCAGGCACATCACAGACAAGTCAGGCACATCACAGACAAGTCAGGCATGAACATCAATGTGAACAGCCACTTGCACCTTCATTGTTGGTACACACAACTTGGAGGCTAGCATCAGGAATACAATATCAGGTTCGTAATGCTGTAAAAACAGCTTTGACAAACACCAGCACCTCTAGCTAACTAGTACTCTAGGTTCAGGAAGTGCTTGTAACACTGCAGGTCTGTACTTCAGTGCCTATAAAAGGAAAAAATGAGCATTTTCAATAAGTTGATATGCAAGACATGATACAACATTTGGGTTACAATGGTGAATGCACTGGTAGAGATGCATTCATGTATTAAGCAGCAACTGGTGGTGGTGTATTTGTTTACAAAAAAACTACTTCTAAGCAACTGATCAAGGTTTACCTTGCAAATGCAACTATTAACACCCTAATACCCTAAAATTACCATTGAAGTTAACAGATTATAGCCTAAATCTGTCCCAAAAGGGTTAAGCCTGTAGATAACTAAGATACCTGAAGATAAAGATACCTGTAGATAACATAACAAAGATACCAGTAGATAACCAAGATCCCTGCAGATAACCAAGATCCCTGTAGATAACCAAGATCCCTGCAGATAACAAAGATACCTGTAGATAACCAAGATACCTGTAGATATGTAGATAATATTCTTTCCTACACAAGAGTTAGATAAAAGTAATACAAAATTCTGTAAGTTACATATTTCTCATTTTAAAACCTAATGTTGAATATTTTGTGTTTATGATATTGGAATAAACTGTTCTCTATTTTTTCCTTTTTTCAGCCAAACAAAAATTCACACCTATGTGTCACACCAAATATCAATTCCAATGATTTAGTTAGATAAAAATCTAGTGAAACTTTAGATGATAATCCATATAGAGAATATAAGAATCTATGTAGTTTAAATAACAATCCTCAGTTTAAATAGTATTCCATTTAGTTGCACATATTACAATCATATGGAATGTTTGTTATGAATAAGGTTCATTATAAATATATATTCATTATGAAGCAATATCAATTTCAATAACTAATAATCTATTGAATATAATACAATCCAGGAGAAATCCTGTCTTTTCAAAAGCTAAATACAGCCTTACAATCTGTTATGTATTCTCTTACTAACAAATTCTATTTAACCTCCACATGAATGGTAAACATGCAAGTATCAGACAAAGTTATAGGGGTACACTGTTGAAGACTGTTCATCCTTCTCTTGTAAGTGGGTTTCCAGCATCCTTGCCCCTAAGCACATAGTCTGTGCTAGTACCATGTGTGTGCTAGTACCATGTGTGTGCTAGTACCATGAGTGTGCTAGTACCATGAGTGTGCTAGTACCATTGGCACATCAACAAGGGAAAATACATTAAGACACAAGCCTCTACATTTGGCCTCTCTGTGCAAAACCTGAAGTGTCTCCTACTGAAGAACATTTCTATACTACCAGCAAAAAAGTCAGATCCTGCAACCACGGGTTCCCTATCTGAAGTATATTTGTGTACCTACAGGGGTACACTTTGTCAGCTTATAGTTCCTAACACCTAAAAGTTCAAGTAAAAATTTTGTAACAATTTTTTTTACTCACCTCTCTGTCACAAAAATTCAGAGTCAAATGCTAATATGTCAAAATACTGAAGGGGTACAAAGTCATAGAAATGTTGGAAACTCCTGGTGTAGACTATTTATTGTATTTAGTATAACTTTTTAAATTTACTTACTAAATTTAACATAAATAGTAATTATTTTTGTATACCACTAACAGACACAAGCTTGTTTCACAGCCATTATACTTTAAACATCTACTTATTCTTCCAAAAATTGATATGAAATCTAATTGTTTAATATTACTTGATTAAGAACACTCAGAGCTATGACAGCAGTCACAAAATAGTGATCCTTTGGTAACTAGAACTTGCTATCATTTAAATTGAACTAATATGAACACTTTCTTAATCTAACTGAACATCACAGACTATTCAAGCTAAATGCACATGCAAAATATTATTTTAATTTTTAATCATATTCACATAAATAAATGAGTTATATGCAGTAGAATTTCTTTTAACTGGCACTTGCAATTGATATGGTTTTCCTTTCATGTCTAGCATGTCTATGAATTGTTTGTGGTTACTTGGGTAATATAATAGGAGGTTTAAATAAGGTTTTAAGGCATTTTTAAGGGATGACCTGAAATAACGGCATTTTTTATTAACCAGCAACTGCAAAGGTTCCATGGGTGCCAGTTAAAAAGACTTGCACTGTAAGACCCATAACAAATATTTCCTAAAACATTCAAGGTATAAG
This sequence comes from Trinorchestia longiramus, assembly GCA_006783055.1. Classification (NCBI taxonomy): domain Eukaryota; kingdom Metazoa; phylum Arthropoda; class Malacostraca; order Amphipoda; family Talitridae; genus Trinorchestia; species Trinorchestia longiramus. The sequence continues at coordinate 87,191 of VCRD01000281.1, forward strand.
TCAAATTATTATGATGGAATATGAATACAGAGATTGTAAACCTTGGAGATGAAAACAAATAAAAGGTAAAGTACACATATATAAATTTGTAAAATTTTGCAGTCAATTTAACCTCACTTGAGTACTTACTTAGTACCCAACTTACAAAAAATACATGCTTAGTACCTAATGCTCACAAGAAATACATACTTAGTACCTAATACTTAGAAGAAATACATATTTAGTACCTAATGCTTACCAGAACATCATTAACACTATTATACAGTGAAATACAGAATTTGAAAATTCTAACCAGTTCAAGAATTTTCTTCATCACTGCCTCCACTAACCTAATGTGTTAATAAATTCAAAAGAATACATTTTTCAGATACCACACTGCATAATGAGGATGCATGGTATATATCTAGTTACTAACATGACAACAGAATCATATAATATAATAATATCATTCTTAACATTAAAATGTGAATGTTGCACATGAATATCCTGGCAATGTTCTTGTCATGAGCTGTCCTCCAATGATCTCCATATCTAGCAATGAACTTAACATAATAAACATTCAACTCTTAGGGAGCAGCAGTACATTACTGAATTAAAACTATATCACATCCACACACAACTAACTGGCATGTTAGTCATTAACTTGCATCATATCCATCACTAATTGTATATTTGTCATTAATTGCATCATATGTCCCTAATGGCATCATACGTCTCTAATGGCATCCCATTTATCCCTGATGGCATTACATTTATTCCTGATGGCATCACATTTATCCCTGATGGCATCACATTTATCCCTGATGGCATTACATTTATTCCTGATGGCATCACATTTATCCCTGATGGCATTACATTTATTCCTGATGGCATCACATTTATCCCTGATGGCATCACATTCATCGCTGATGGCATCACAATTATTCCTGATGGGGTACACATTCATCCCTGGTGGCATCACATTCATTCTTGACATCACATTTGTAAGAAAAATTTGCAAGTAAAAATTAAAACCATTGATATTTTTTGTACTAAGACCATTTTATTAAAAGCTTGACTTTAAATTATATTTCTTAAATGCAAACAGGTCTTCTGAATGGTGACCCATCGGTAAGTCACACAGTATTTTTATTCACTAATTGCATTTCAGTTCTCAGTCCATTGAGAAATAAATTTGTATCTATTGATGAAAATATAAGTTTATATTTCTTAATTCTTTTTAGCAAAAAATTATTGCTACCATTAAGTTTAATCATTGAATTGCTAACAAAAATCACTAAAAAAATGAGTTAAATAAAATAGCAAACTAGTATATACCAAAGGAAATGTTCAATATGAAATAATTTAATTTACAGTCATCAATTAATCTAATTCTAATTAACATTTAACTGCAGACCTCAGCAATGAGGAAAATCTTTTCTGCTTAAGCCTGAATGGTTTTGATGATTTGAGTTTCTAAAAATTTCTGATCAAACAAACAATATGGTTCAATTTATTAAACTGTACCCTAGTTGATCTCAACTTCTAAACCAAATGCTTTTATCTTTTAAAGATGGCAGGAAATTTTGGCTAGACAAGTAACATAGACAAGTTAACGAACATATGGTAGTTCCCATGTTCTACACACGGGTCAAGCAACAACAAAAATCTCGTTACAATCATAACCTGCCAGAAGTAAAACAAAAGTCAAATAATACTCACTTGCTTGACCATCCTTTCCACTTGACAAGGTATTCCAATCGACCCTGAAAAATATAACAAAAGTAACTAATGCTGTTTACAGCAGATTCAGAGCAGCTCTTATGAAAATCTTTTCAACCGTAACTGGTTCTAACGTTTACTTCAATGAAATGACTAACATTACTTCATAAACATAGAATATAAATAATTCAAATTAAATACACAACACTATTCATAAGCACACACCCTTCTTTGCCGTTTTTTTAATATACACTCTGCCGCGTATACGCGTTCACCGAACGAAGAGAGTTCCATCATCGATACACGACGTTACGAACAACCCACTACCACGGTCAGTACAACACTAAACTGAAATGAGCGAAGTCAGCGAACGAGTCGTCAGAGTCGAGTACACATTTGAAAACTGTCGCTCCTAAATCCCAATTGAAGTAAAGACTCGGCATATTTTATAGTCGGAAAAAGAAAACATTCCCAGCCTACCACACAAAAAATATGTTAACATAAATTTAGGTGTATGGGTGAAAAGAAAACTGAAAATAAATTGAAATGAATATGCTAACTAGAATTGTTATATTTAAATTAAAATCATGAGACATATATGCGCTAATATGCATCTTTATGACATATAATATTTTCATGTACCATTATTTTTTACCCTATAGACATTCTATACTCAGGGTTCAAGTGATAGCAAGATTGAATTAATTGGAATTGGAATGATGTACATCATTCTGCCACTAAGCTATGCATTACGATTTTGTGAAACATCGAAATATAACATCAGAAAATTTAACGAGCGTCATTGCAAAAAACAAATGATAAAGGACGAATTCCAGATATAAAAAATGTTTTTCATGTACACGCTTTACCAATTAACGTAAACCTATAGTGTAATTTAACCTGCATGAATTTATTTCAACCATTTACTCAGCTCAAATTGAATCATGGAAACCCGACTAAGCTCAGAAAAGTTTTCATTTTCGTTTCTCTAATGAGGGTCTTTAACATTCGCATGTTCTCATTAGCTTCTGATAGCATAACTTTCGTTAAAGACTGTTGGAATACTTGCTCTGCATAAAATACAATCATCTTCTGCCTTTTGCAACTCAGGACTCTCGTCTTTTACCAGTCTAAATTTCAAGTTGCAGCATAGAGGACGAGGACAGTTACTAGGAGCATCATTACTAGTATTAAAAAAAACGATATATTGGGTGTGCATAAAGTTTCCTTACTATTTTAATGAATAAATTTGTGAAATGGTAAAGAGACTTTATGGACATTATGTATATACTGAATACTTGACAAGAAATGAAATTTTTCTTTCTCTCTCGAAACTCACAATTTGGTTTCTGATGTACATACAATAAGAATTATGTTTTATTCAGAGTCAGAGTCAAGAAATCTATACAATACTTTATTTTACACATTAACACACATATCTACCTGCTCAAAATGGGTCGAGAATTTGAGGTAACGTAATATGCAGCATGATTATACAAACAAGTCACTTGCTCATTACAGTTAGGGATCATTATTCAGTATGTATATGAACTATACATCACCCACCAGAGCAAGAAGTAAAAGTTCCAGTGGGTTTTATGTTCCGAAATTGATAAATAAATAAGAACGTTACGCCACTATGATCAAGATCAGTGACTGTGTATTAAAACACATCCTTATGTTACGAGGGAGGTTGAAAATACTGACAAATCCTGGTTTCTGCAGCACCTGACTTTCCAAAACACTTATAGAGCAGGGGAACTCAGATTATTGTCACAACATATAAACTTATTCTATTTTTGGTGTCAAGGCTGTGATTATAATAGAACAATATGAAGGACACTGACTTCAATTTTTTAGTCTTCTTTTGCACAACCCATAGCTGCCGTGATGTGGTTATTTTTGCTTTGTTTATCATCTCCTGTCAAGCACATATTATATCTTGTAAAAGTACTAACAACGAAGCAACTGGCTTTTTTCGAGTCGAAAAGAAAAAAAAACTACACCTACCAGTATGTCACAGAGTCTACAAAAGAATCTTGCAAGAAATGTCACTTACTCTCTGGTGCGTAAGCTAATCTAACCTGAGAAATACGAAGTTTAAGGCGTCCTGACGAGGATCCATACGTTCGGCCTCCCTCCAGAAGACTGAAGAATAAGAAAGCACGTCATTCCTCAGAGGAACGCAGAGGCCCTTCGCTTGCATGGACTCTCTTCTGTAGCATACGACCATGCGGGGTAATTTTATACAAGGGAGTCAAGGGTTTAATTGAGAAATGAGAAAGGAAAAGTAACTATGACACGAGTTTTACAAAATGACACTGTACTTGTACAGACCTGAAAAGTTAAAAATGAGAAGGAAATTAAGTAACTCCACAACAGTTCACCACGCAACTAAATTTTATTGTAAAGAAATTGTAAAACTGACGATAACGACAAGCTCTGCTAGGACGTTTTTTTGGATGAAGCTCACCTAACACAAACGAGGCCAAACTGTCGCGAGAAAATTGAAAGTACCCGCTCTGAAAATAGTAATCATTCATTGATAAACGTCCTTGTGATAAACGGGAGAAATAACAGGTAGGTCACCTATCCGAAAAAAAGAACTAGAAAAATGAAATAAAAGGCTCACCGTTCATGAACGAAACCACACCTGTGGCAGAACTCACTGAAAGAAGCTCAGAGCGGCCCCACTCACAAATATCTCCTTCCATTTCAGAACACAAATACGCACGAGTAACTCAAAGTCTCCTAAATACGCTGACGAACAAGTATTTTTCAGTGAATCCAACCTTGAAGTACGATTATCAAATTCACAGGAAACTTCTTTTACGACACCCTTTCACAAGTGAATGCATCTCAAGTACAAAACTTAACAGTAAGCATAAGGTGGAAATGAAACTCTAGTAAGTGGAAACACTGAGACCAAATTTATTTATGCATATTGGAACATTTAGTACAAGTATAGCCTGTGTAAATAATGATAATATTAATAATCATTAAAAGCGTTGAAGACCAGCGGAAAGTCTCCCAAAATCAGAGGAGATATGCAGGAGGAAGCCGACGCGAGGGAGGGCACAGATCACCTAAGCACGCGCGCACACCCTCGCTGCAGTTCCCAATACCATGGTTCGCATCCTAAGCGTGGTCTCCAAGACCTCTTACTTAACCAAGGCTCCTCAGGTCCGGCTTTTCTCAAGGGTATTGAAAGTTTCTCATTTAATAGGAATAGGAATTTCGACATGCTATGGCATCTCAACGTGCGGTGGCTCTTGCTCAATTGTTTTAGTGCAAGGTTCAGTGAATTTGCAACAGCGCTCGATCATAACAAGGTTAACACACGACGATGAAGTCATAATACTGATATTTGGTAAGAGAATTCCAGCAAACTTGGCTTCACCTTAACCTTCTGAACAGAACATACAGATCTGAAGCAATAACACAGCACTCGACAAACGGACCTGGAAGGCCTTGGTCTTGTAACAGGTCTTTGGTATCCCTAACCTAAGAAAGGCAGGAGCCGCTCGTGGCACAGCAGTAGCACACACACAAAAAAAACTTACGTGTAGTACTACAACTCTTCATCATATCTGTCAGAATAATAACTATCATATTACTGTTCTTCATGATAGTATCAGTAATACTTCTCTAAAATTCCTTACCTCGCCAGTGAAGCCCTACTTCATGACTCAAAGCAGTACAATATAAAATATTATCATTATTACAATTATTCCCTAGCGTCAAGTCAGTAGAATTAGCGCTAGCTAAGAGAATAGAAGCGTGGATCCATTTGGTACTGTCAAGGTACTGAAACAACGTAGTAGGTCATGAAGTGGAGCCCCAGTGGCGCAGGTGTAAGATCATAAAAGAGAGGTTGTTACAGGCGGTCGTGACTATCCGTGCTAGTCTACATGATGAGAGGCAGTCTCGCGGTGGTGGACGTGTTGTACTTGATCAACGCGCGCTTCACTCACGAGACCGCCCGCTTTTACTACCAATCCTAAAGTCTACCGTAAAAATACAAGAAAAAAGACACTCAGCCTCAGCAGGTGTTACGAAATTTGCAGGGGTTGTTAGCGTAAGTGACGGGGTCAATTATGCGACAATCTTAAGATAGGTCACTTAAGACACTACAGTATCATCCCTGAAAACAAAGGGAAAATGGAACCAATGTAGAGTTCACGGTGGGAATCAACTCACAGCTTCCAGAAACGAAATCGATAGAAGAGTATAGGGGATGGAAAACACTCGCTGTGTATTGTTACCGGTTTTATAACAGCCATACGTTATTTAGCGTTCGAACAATGTCTGCATTCGGCTACACTAGAGGGGCCCCTAATATTAAGCAAGTTCCACCGTTAAGCAAGTTCAAAGTAATATCTCAAAAATGAAGATAGGAACCAAAACTGCACTAAAGTCTAAGATATTCATTCGCATATTTGCCATTGAACTTTGTATTGAAATAGCTCCTACTACATGTTAATCATTACTGTTTGCATACGGATCACACGTGTGTAACCTAGAACATCGTTCAAATAAGGATGACCAATACAGACCGATTTTTTAAGTACAGTAAAAGTAGGAAGAAGAGAGAGAGGCCCCCTCTGCGCAAGTACTAAGGCTAATACGATTTACGATGGCAGGACTTAAGGTCACCGGCGAGTGTGCGATACACAGTAGCATATTGGTACAAGTTTCACCTCTCAAATATATAGATGTATCTATAATTATATAAATATTTATAGCAATATATATATCTATCATATATAATTCAAAAGAGACTCCAAAATAACCTAACCTTTAAACTTACAACTGATTTATTAATTCTATTGTAGTGCATAGTAAAGGGTGGATAGCGCTCCTCCTATTCTCTCGATTGCCGGTCACAGCGCTGCCTTGTGGACGGGCGGAGATCACCAGTCTGACACTGTAGCTTCGGATTACATGGTGGTAGCTCACGACTTATGTTTGTAACAGTGATGCACGAGCATTTCGTTTGTTGGTGAGAAGCCATGAGATGCCACGTAAGTGTTGGCACACTGTCTGCGCAGAATACGGGTTTATAGCGGCAAACGCTTGCCAGTATAACCAAAACAAACAAAATTTCACAAAAACGCAACATACAATTAATATTGTTTCTGGTTTAACCACCGTAGCCACAATTAATCTCAGCACACAAGTCATTTAGTTAACGGTAACTCTGGTAGTTGTTGATTCCAGTGAAAAGTTGAATTTATTTTAACAACGAGGCCAAAGGAACTTGAGTCAGGGCATTTTTGTTAGAACACAAACATCTCCAGTATCTCCACCCGCTTATGTCTCCGTTATTCGGACAAGTCTGCCCTTGCAACAGTGTCAACTCCTGGCAAGAGGCGCAGAATTTTCATGCAGACGCGTCCAGAAGGAGCTCGTTTCCGACCTCAAGACCAGCGTTCCTTGACAGCACCACACGGTCGGTCACTGGGCCACCGCCAAGCCACACATCTTAAAACCATTACCCGTTCAAGCAACGTACCGCAAACACTTGAACTAAGCCAGTATTTGAATCAATACTTCCATTAATAACATAGGGTCAATTAAAATTAAATGCCAGCTAGGTTTTGGCGATGAGCAAGAGCAAATAATTCAGTTGTTTATTGTTCAAGAGAACAATCTATACCGAAGATAGGTGCAGTAAACATCCATTTGTATGGGGCATTAGATGCGCACAATACCTTACCATAACCATCATGATTTTAAAACTACGAGCAATTTCTCACTATGTTACTTAAGTCTTTACAGTACTTCTTAAATGGGAAAAACGCATATAAAGGAGAAACACATGCACAATAGATACAATAATTTCAGTGTTGAAATACCTAACAATAAATACCGAAACATTAAATCCGAAGGACAACGCCATCAATAATAATCAATAATAACTATTATATTTAGAATAATAAATAGATAAAAATGAATCACAAATTTGCACGTCTAGACAGAAGACGGGAAGAAAGCAACGACGGTACTTTGTGTACTCATATCAGATCATGGCAAGTTCCCAAAGAAGTTCACATCATTATTGCTTTGTATACTGAAAACACGAGTAAACACAAGGACACGGGAAAGGCGCACACCAAACACACACTCGTACATATAATTTAATGCTGGTAAGTCCAGGTAGTTTGATCCGCATTATTCACTTGAAAATGCATACAGTTCAACAACAAAGGTTAAACTAGTGTTCTGCCTTACTTACATGAAGGATGCGTTCAAGATCTTAGAAGAAGACCGTAAGTGTGACAATAACAACACCACCACCACCGTACAAGAAGGTAGAACAGGAAGAAAGAGGAAGACCTCAAAACTGGAAATGCCGATGTGTTCACAATATGGAAGTGCTAAGGGCTGCTACAGCTGTAGTTGCCATTTTACGATACGTACGTTCATAACCAAGTCGAGTTATCTGACAGAGCATGTTGGCACCCAACACAACTAGATCCCTGATACCGGCGTTCTTAACCTGTCCATAACCCTCGTCCCCCATTCTCTCCTTCCTCATAGCTGATACAAACCCTCTAGTCACAGTTTACCTCGACTATACAAAAATTACTTGTACCTTCAATGGTAGTACCAATAAAGAGTATTGCATCGCGCATGCAGTCTATGATTATTATTATTTTTATTATTATTACAAGCTCAGCTTTCAAATTTTAGGTCATAAGGAGAATCATGAACTGCACGCTTTCACGGCGTTTGTGATTCAGGAAAATACAACAAAATAGCATTGTTGCAATAAAAAAAACTATCTGTACAGAGGAAATTAAAATTAACTGCCTAAACTCTTTTGATCTTTTCGAGCTATCAGAAACTGCTACACAAAATTTGTATTTTATCTATTTGTGATACGAGAATGTTGTAACACAAGGTATACTTCTCGCTGTAAATTAAGATAGTGAAGAAAATAATTTCCACCAAGAACTAAAGCAAATATTGATCACGAGGTCTAGATAGAGAATCAACTACATACCAATCCGAGATGGATACATTGTTTCAGTAAAAGATTACGCCAGAAAAGCACTTCAATGTTCGTTATGAAAGGAATCACAACGTGACTCCAGAATATTAGACTTCTAAGGTTCAGTTTTAGTATTATTACATAAAAATCACACGTGGTCAGCACTAGAAAAGATGAGGTATCAAGTGAGGCAATCCATCGTCACTAGTAAGTACTGAGGTACAAGACACTTCTTTTATCAGCATCGATAGATAGGAGATTGTGCACAGAACTCATTGAGTCTCACCATTAAACGTTTCTAATGAGATAAAAGTAGCACTGAAATACGTATCAATGCAACAAACTTTCGCAAAGTTTCAGTAGTTATGATCATGAAAAATACTAACTGCTACCCTTAAACATGAAATGCTGCATCGCAACTGCAAGCCGAAATAATTCTAGAGTAATTACCAAGCAAGTCAAATAACAAATTGAGAATTTATTAAAAACATTGGTGCCCAGCTTAAGCGTTTCGATTTTTTCTCAGATTCTATATTACAATTCTTAATCGAAATCGTGAATAAACGAAAAGAAAAAAGTAAAACATGAGACGAATGCAAACACAATGACTATGAACGAAGACTGAACACATGAGCTAAGTAGGGATTCAGTGCAAAAACGTTTCAAGATCATCAAACGATCCCTCCGAGTTTTTTTATGTGGACACTTGAGAAAATTCACGGACTCTAACCCGAAATATACAAGCAATCGATGTTCAGAGAGGACGTTTGTATCACAAAGTTTTAAGCACGCACAAGCGTTAAGCTTAAAAGAAGAATACTCCATAAATGATGTTCAGTAATTTATTATAACTAAATCATACAAACTGAAAATCACAGTGCGAGTCACAAGTTTCTACAGAACACGAGTAAACGAAAATTATAAGAATATTTTTAGGATTACGAGTTTTTCTCAAAGATGAGCCTCTACGTCGTATTATTTGGCCAATTACAATGAAGAGATTGGGAACACAACTCCAGTCAACTCAAGAACGAAACCTAACCGCTTGAACTTTAGCGAGAATTAGAGTACTACAATGTCTGTGAGCAGGGTCACCTTCAGACTCCGCATAAAGAATAGGCAAGATTCAACATTGGAGTAATAAGCACAGAACTGCGAGGCTCGCAACCCGTCACTCAGATATGAAGACCATGCGATACAGACGAACGAATATGGCAGTTTCAAGGTTCAATGGAAAGAGCCAATCACATCTGGTCCTTAGTTAAGTCATCAGCCAGACAATGCCAATGAGAATGACTAGATGCCGAACTCATCGTAAGAAGCGGCAAAAGGAAAAAAACAGCAGTAGGCGCTCAATTTGAAGTGAAGGAAGACAGAACATACATCGAAAAATATCCACGAAAAGAATACTGTACTGCACTCGATAGTATTGTGTAAAAAATCGTGTACGATGGTAGCATTTAATGACTGGATAAGCATGAGATCTTCACAGAGGTGCGGTACGTAGCGCACAGCCCCTCAGAGCAAGGTTCGATAGTCGTGCGCACTGGCCTCACTATCGCAGTAGGAGACTTCACTACGACTTCAACCTTCTCACTTCGAGTGGAACGTAAATGCAAATTAATACACCACTCTGGAAGGAAACTTCGCAATTTAACCACCATACGCAAACGTAAAATATCGAAAAATTATTCTTGCGGAAAACTATTCACAATGTTCATTAGATTAACTTAATACATTGGAAATGAACTTAATGAGAAGTCTGATACACCTGATTAAGTGGTGAAGATACAGAATAAGCCAAAGCACTCGCAGTAGCCGTCACAGAAACAGGAAAAACCCGAACACGTTGGCAAAAAATGAGGAAAATCTCCGTTGAACAGCCTTCCACTTTGAATTGGGATGACCATCAAACATGAAGTGGCATAGAATGATGATGCCCACGTACGGGACACCTATGATCTTCAACAGTCATCCACTTGGAATGACCATCGACAGCACGCAGCATAGAGCGATGATACAGAAGTGCAGGACGTGTCCTAGTTTGGTTGTTTAAAATACTTTACAGTGTTACAAAAGAAGCACAATTTGGGAATTCTTAGTATCTGGAATCATTATTATATTCCCGGTTTAACCTCCACAACCACAACAAAAGCGATCACAACAATGTTGTAGTATCTGGAAGTAAAATATACCTCCATATCACTTGAGGGTACAGCTGTTACGGAGTGGAGAACAAGTTTGAAGTCCTCCAAGAGACGTGATATGGAACTTTTACCAGCCTCACAAATCAAAGAAAAGCAAGGTTTGGTAGCTTACAATAGGTGACACGATACTTTATATGTAAGGCCATTATACAATACAAAGGCAGGAAATTCCCTTTCACCATTCAAAAGGTTTTTTCAAAAACCGTCTTTGATCATGAGTAAAATATTCTGCGTATTATGAACGAGGTACAAGTCTAGAATAATCCTGACTCAGAGCACTCAGTAAGACTGGCATGAAAGACGCCAAGTTTCAGGCGAATTAAAGGCGATGACAGGAACAACTCGGAAATTCTTTCGAAGTTCGCCCAATTTTAACACAAAATAGGGACAAATGAGTTAAACACACTGATGATTTTCTCATAAGAATATCATTATTGTATGATAATTTGTACTGGCAGTATGGTATTCAGCACTTAGGCGCTACAACAACAGAAAACAAAGAAAAACAATGGACTAGGCAATGAATAGCAAATCACCAGTGTTTAAAGAATAATACAAAATAAATAACTTTGGAAAGGTTGGCTGTGCAACACACGTTTTGTGTAACCCGATGGAGGCACTTCATATTAAGAGTAGAGGATTGGGTACGGATGCAACGTCCATCATACTCATCACTACACCTAAATATGTCCAAGGAACGATCAAAATAACTCACAGTCTTACTTAACGAATGGAAGGAGTGACTGTGACAACACTGAGATATTCTTTAGTTAACTTTAGCTTAACAGAGGCAAAACAAAAAATATAGAATTCATCAGGATAATCAACAACAATCACACGATATGAGCAATTTTTTCATGTAAATAATTGACGCTGGCTATATATATCCATGAGCAGTACTACACTGTGATGGACAAGAAAGAGGCATGGCTCCTGTGTATTGATGAGGTACCTCTGCTTAGTTTGCTTTGTTCTACCACTGACAAACAAGCTGGTAACGGCACTTCAATTTCCGTCTGTGGTGTGACGATGTCAACAATACACTTCACTTGGAGAACATTCTAGTTAAGAATGTAAACAAATTATTCGATTATTATTACGCAATATCATTCCAAATTAATTTAGCAAAAATTAGAAAAGCCTTCAACTGAGATAAAATGAATTATAAAATTTTCTGAAACCAGGCACATCACAAGGCATGTTGTGGTAGTTGTATTCGCAAACTTCAACACGAAATGACCAGAACAGCAAGAACAACTGATATAAACGCACATTACACATTTCCAAATGAAAAATTAGTGAAGTTGCCGGAAAGAATAGAAGCCATGGATGATTTCCTTGTAGGAGTTCTGGATCTGTGGCAAGCCCAGAACTTGTGCATGCATACCTGACAGGTATGCGGACCACCAGAGCAGATAGGTTCACGGGCATCTCTTCATGACAAGAAATCAGGAAGACGCGACATAAAATTTCTTCGTATACATTTTCAGTGGAGATGAAAACTACTTCGGGAGTATAATTTGAATGCCTTGAGATAAAGTAATAGCCACTGGAGCTGTGCAAGCGGGACAATGAGAAAAAACGTAGCTACTCCTGTGAAAACGGTTCAGTTGAACTCAACCGCATGAACGACAGAAAAATAAGCGTCAACAAAGAGAATGCAAAAAGCTCAGTTCAAAGGAACAAGTCCCACCAAATGCCGTGTTTTCGCTGGAACATTAGAACTGAAATGGTTGAACAAAACCCCCTTCTCTTGGGGAGTAAGGAACATAAAATGAACGCCTGACATCGTGGATTGCCGGACACATCACGAAGAGTAAGCGTCAAGTCAGAGATCTGCTTGCCCACATAAACTAGAGGTCTGATGACGTCACACCGAAGCAACATGTGATTGGCTGGAATTCAATGACGTCACACAGGTGCGGCATGTAATTGGCTGGAATACTTACGTCACCCGCGAATGTATACATAAGCAAAATTGAGCATTTACATTGACCACGCATAAACGACATAGGTTTCATATAAATGCCTTTCAGGAGCAAACACCTTTGTGCATCAAACCCTTTTTATTGTTACATGCTGCAAATATTGCTGAGGCTCAATAACTTAAGAGCATTCGTAATGATGGAGGAACACATGAAGCATCGCAGTGCACAGTACAATAACAGAGTACTAGAGTCCAAGGCTCACAATTGAATAAAATACACTAGGAAAATCACACTAAAACGATGAGGTTCCAAATTTAAAACAATTACAATCAACGAACTTTACATGTGAAGTAGTGAAATAAATTTAATGAAATCCAACTAATCGCTAAAGTCACAACTCGAACAAAATATCGCTGAATCGTAAAACTAATAAATTTCATAAAAATCACTGATAAAAATCAATCTAGAGTAATTAAATAAATCAAGATCTTTCATTTAGCTGCACATCACGACCTTCAAAAGAAACTGAAAATTCTCGCACGACCTGCCACGGCCGCCACAACAACAGCGGACGACTTCAGGCGGTCTTTATTTACGACAAGATTTGTGGACGCGAGAGAAATGCTCAAAACGCGAGAAATGCTCAACACTCGAGCAATGTTCAAGGAACACTTCAATATACATATGAACAAAATCAAATTGACAGTCAAAGTTTACTTATGTGGCATGAATTCGAAATTTTTTTTGAGCGTTTCATTGGAGTTGAAATGAAGTCGCGTGATGAACAAGACGAAAATAGCGAGAAGATGCGAGATACTTCATCACGTGTCTTCATAAACTCCAAGTTGACAACCACACGCCAATTTTAACGTTTCCTTCTAATTTAAAACGTTAAGTAGGACTGTACGTTGAAGTTACCTACAATAAGAGACACATTGTAGTTACGCCCGCTATGTGTATTAAAATAAACTGGAGCTCAACATCATGGAAGGAGCACAGTCCTGGTAGACCAAATGCTGCATTGTAATACTGCTGAACATGTAAAGCGAGCTGCAAGTAAGATAACAGGCCAACACAAACAAGAGTAAAAAATAAAATGAGAGAAGAAAGTGACGCCAATGAGGCACCAACCCATTGAGGAATGAAAGAGGTGGTGCCGAAGTCACTGGACGTCTTGGAACGACATAACGAATGATCGGATTTTCTTTTGTGAGTAGCCCATTCATAAACGAAATGTTACCTCGGCTTTCAGGAATGAATAAAGAAACGAGGCAATTAAACAAACTTGCTGATATATTATTGACAACAAATAAACAAAAAAGCAAGTAATGAAACACACGCACAGGCTAAAAGAGTTAAAAGCCTCGCCACCTGAGAAAGAGATGCGGCGCACATGAAATAAAGGCTTGTATTTTGCTATAAGAGAGGCAGCAGCAGCAGCAGCACCACCGGAAAGGCACATGTACGTTGCACTCGCCCAGAGATGAGAATTATCACACGTTTGCCAAGACACGGATAATATGTGCATAATAATAAGAGTAATAATACACAACGCCATCACCATACGTTAACTCGCATTACGTTAATTAAGACATCAGCCAGTCATCAGAACATCTGAGTAGTCACGCTGACTCTTAAGTGTTGATGTTGCGCAAACGTCTGCATCAATTAGTCAGTCAATAAGAAAAGAGATAAGAAAAATTTATAAATATGGTTAATTTTGGTCTTTGGGAAGGAAATTTTCAAAATAGAAGTAAATGAACCAAGAAGTCACTTCTTTTCTTATTCAAAACAATTTTTGACAAGGGAAGTAAATGAAGCAAGACTGCAACGTCACGATCATGAACGATGTGAAGAAGCTAGACACTGCGGGACACAAACAACACTCATGCCAGCGCAGGGTCTCCGGAACGCACGGGAGCCCAGTTTTGGAATGATGAGAGGCTCGGAAAGGGATCAAAAACTTCAGGAAGACAAGATATCGTTTAAAAAGTTCCCAAACTTTGTCTTTATAGTCGCAAACTCTCTGTTCGGGAGAGTGCAGGAGCGCTTCGAGTAGACGATCGTAGCGCTCCTATCATTGAAATATGAATTACGCCTAAAGCCTTATGGAATTCAACAACCGCGTTATACCCTTAAAAACCAAAGAAAATGACTAATAAACCTTAGGAAGAATAAACAAGCTTCGATCGTATTATTGTGATTAAAAAGTTTAGGAAGAGCTGTTCTCTGACTAGCTGCACTGGACGAACAGGAGCAGCATCCTCATACCCATGAAGTGCACTCGAAAGCACACATTCTTTTGTACATTTTTAGACTAAAATGCTATGCGCCCTAAGTTTAATTATTATTAGTAACATATTTTTGGAGAGACAGGTGGCTTTGCAGATGGAGCAAACCAAACAACCCAGCGATATGCATCATAATAATATGGCAAGTAGGGACTCTGAGTCCAACACCACCCGAACTAGATTTTCAGCAATAACAATTACTGTTGAATAAAAACACCATCACATGATTTCAACACTAGCTTTAATAATTTCCTCGAATTAAAATGAATTATGAGGCTAGCTGAAAAAAACTCTCGTCAAGAGAGTCACTAGAGTTTACGATGAAGATCACAAACACGGAAGTATTTAGTCTACACAGCTGCTATTGGCCAGAATGAGTCATCTCCAGTTTAAGAGTCTAAGGACTTAGCGGGCAGTGAAGCACAGTCAGTTCTGCCTAAGATTAAATGCACCAGTAATGCTATACCTGTCGTACGTACGGGGCAAACTACTAACAAATGTTTGACATCACAACCAAAGCAACTGCTGTCAATGGCAGTGTCTGCCACGGACACATGCCCTTACTCTTGTTCTTCCTTGACAGCGAGGGCTCTTGTCACAGCTCACACACGCTTTTATTATTTTATTATTGTTTTTGGATTTTTTGATGCAGTCTATAATAATAACTTAATAATACAATATTAAAACGACGTGTTTTTGTGCGTGTGTGAGCCAAGCCGACCAGCGCCGTCCGACTCCATCATGAAGAAAAAACAACGGGCGCGCGCATACATACTAGAGTGTAATTGTATATACTGCTAAACTATAATAGCCAAAATACGCAAATTTGAGTCATTGTTTAATAGAACACAGTAATTGAGGCTTATGACACGGGCATTGAAGGAACACCTGAGAGAATGGTCACAGTCCACCCCCTCATAACCATGTCAACTCTTTGGCGCATTAGTTATTTTGTCATTTCTTCCTTATTTGTTGCAATTCTACTCGAAGAATGGGATAAAGGTCTAATGTTAATGTACACGTAACAATAGCGCTTTCCACGAAAACAAAGTCGCAAAAAGACACGAAGTATGACATCCACCAGAAGTAAAGTACCCCTTTGATACCTGCACAAATATTCAGTATTGGCAATTCAATGTGAGAGTAATTTCGAGTTTCCAGCTCTAAGACATCAATATCATGTTGATGATCCAGCTAGGAAATGACTCGTTTTTAGAGAGAAGAAAGGTCTCCGAAGAGAACTCTTTTACGACCTACAAATTACGATGTGCACCAACACTCAAGGAATTCGACAGAGACCAAGGGAACTCGATCTACCGAAGAAAAAGAGCGGTAGTATCGACAGCCACAGATCATGAGAGCAGTAGCTACTACACAGCGGCCCCCCTGCCCGACCTTCACTTTACTTGTCACTGTTGATACAATCAAGTAATTACGATGTCGGTAGGTCTCAAGTATTGACGAAATACCCATTATCTTCAGGAGACTTAAGAAGCGTAATAAGAAAAGAGAGAAAAGACTCACACGCTTCAAAAGTCGTACATTATTATTTTTTCAATCTAGCAACAATGAGCAAGAGGGAATACGATAACACAGGAAATGAGCAATGGTAAGAGTCAACAGGAAAAACACGAGGTTATAATAATACTTGACTCGTTTTCTGAACTGATCACAATAGAGGAAGCTAGGCTATTGACTGAGAACATTTGTATCGTTATGCATCAGGTAAAAATCATCAACAAACAGAACAAAATAAGCGCTTTGCAAAGGTGACGAAAAATTACACCCCGTCCTCTCGAAGTAAAGGCGGCATAGACTGGACTATGCACAACTGGCACAAAACGTACCCTAACAGTCAACTTTTCCTACACTTATTTTGATTGACGACTACCATGCAATGGTTATAATTTTAATTACATGCGATACACTGAAATCTA
Organism: Trinorchestia longiramus; assembly: GCA_006783055.1. Taxonomy (NCBI): domain Eukaryota; kingdom Metazoa; phylum Arthropoda; class Malacostraca; order Amphipoda; family Talitridae; genus Trinorchestia; species Trinorchestia longiramus. The sequence goes on from VCRD01000281.1 coordinate 104,252, forward strand.
AAACGAAAGATAATCTAAGTTCTAAAAACTTCTCGTGAGAATTCTGTTATTCTGTCATATTGCGGAATGATTATAATTTAACTATGGCGACGAATAATATTAAAAATAATAACAGCAATCCTAAGATGCCAAGCATAAAGAAGCACAACTTAGAATTTGAAGAAACACAAATTCCACAGAGTGCTGAGACACAATTGTGAGATTTCAAATAATTAATTACGGCTGAATCACGACTAAGCGCTACGTAAACAAATGCCGAATACTCAGTCCTGACATGAACGATCGCAAACAACCAAATGGCATTGAAGGCAACGTTCCACTTAAAAAACTGATGGTCAGAACTATACCGAGCATCGCGAAAGTAATTAAAATCACAAGCTTTTATTGTTCATTACGAAAGAGCAATTATGACACGAATAACCTAAGACAATAATAAAACAAAACAAAAAGACACGACGAGATGCCTCACTAGATCGAGCGAACTCAAGAGATCCTTAGGTGTATAGAAACTTTTTACTTAGGTCACAGAGCCCGGATGGGAACGACAATCGAATGGTTTCGTGGGCACTGAGCTCAAACCAAACCGCTGTTTCATGCTCCCAGACGGTACCACAATACAGACATGAATCCCCGAAATGGGAGGAATATTAAGGCAATGAGCTTCTTTGGAGCGTTTATGAGAGAAGGCATGAGACGAATCATGCGCAACAACGATTGTCCATGAGCAGCTAGGATCGAGAGATGTACCTACGGACGAGGGGTGCAGCATCGTGTACTTCGTAGAGGTAACAACACAGGCAACAACGCAGGTGTGCTTTCAGTTTTCACTAGAGGATCGGGCCTGTAGTAGCGGAAGAAGAATTAAAAGATACAATGGGAGAACTTGCCAGTTATTACTGCTACTTATGATAAAAAATAACGATAAGACAAGAAGAGACGATTAGCTCGCGTGTGACGAGAGAGCAGGAACAGCTGCTCAATTCCGAGAAGGGACTGAGGCGGCCACATATTGCACATAAGAATGAAGGGAGCACGAGTGCTGCGCTACCTCCTCTACACTCGCTACATCACACACGGGGACACTTCTACCACCACCACCACTAGTACTACTACTACACGACACACTGGCTGGTAAACCACTCCATTTTTCCGGCCTCCTCCTCTTTCTCCTCCGCCAACACTTCATTATCAACAGAAAACAAGTCGGCCCAAGTAGTGCACGACCCACGCTCGATCGGCTGATCTCCAAAAGAAAGCAACAACTTCAAATACCGGAAGAATATCCATTATAATACCACTTATGATAAATCGCCTTAAGATATCCTTACCATCAAATAAAGAATAAATTAAATAAAGATTTTCTTCTTTTGTTGATGCATCAACTTACACAAAAATAAGCTTCATAATTAATAGGTATTGAGGAAAGAGGGCTCGTCACAAAAGAAGGCAACCGTCCTCACAACAAGCACCCGATTAATGAAGTCACGGCAAAAAAGTGCAGCAAGTCAAAGGCTCTCTATGGGATAAGTTCAACAGCACGATTATGTACACTGACCACAAGAATTAGACCTCCATCTGCTAGTTTCATTGTACATATATATAGCAAGTTAAAAGGCGAGTATCTTAATGAGAGTAAGTTACGGTGTAAGCATTGAAGACCGTGACGACAAAGAGGGCTGCTCCAAATGGCACCACAGGTTTTCATCTTTCACGTAAAAATTATGAAACAGCCTTCCCACAAAACGACCCTCGTACCACAGGCAGGAGCAAAGTCGGACACGCAACAGATACTCATCAGAATTGAAAGCATTTCCAAGTTACAACCAAATGATCCATGCAGTCGATTTTGTAAGTCATGTACCTTGCACTTCTAAAACGTAAACAGACCAATTCTTCTCGAATTTTTGATCAGCACCAACGGACCTACGGAAGCTTGAAGGAGCAGCCACCCTATCGTGGAACACTACAATATATACAGAGTTGAGTGCAAATTAGAATCCAGTAGAGGTGCGGGCCTCAGTTTGATTGCAACCACGTAACGATAAGACACCACATCGATCTGGAGGGAAGGCTAATGCAGTCAATTCGAAATGCTTCTCACTCTTGGCCTTAAAAATTAAGAGCTTAAAACGAATGGTTTGAAGGCGTCTGTTACGGGAAAATCTGCATGTTCTACCTGAAATGTGAGGACCCTGGTACGCAAAGGTACTATAGCACAGTTGGTTATTGTTCACTCAAAAGAGCCATGATACTGGCAAAGAAAAGCTGCAAAATGGTCAACCAAAGTCTTCAGTCACAACTGCAGCACTCGAGAGCCAAGAACTTTGCTCTGAATTTCGTGACATGAGAGTTAAGAGACACACAATTGGTGGGAGAGCAAGCATCGCGCAAGACACTTTCTAGACCGACGCACTGGAAAAGAAAGTTGAAGAAGAAGGAACAGAAGTGGTCGCTACGAAACAAGAGCGTTAAGACACAGAAGGCAGTCCAGCAGCACACCCCGGCTGCCGCCAGTGGAGTGTGTCGTGTCATGGAGACGGTCGGAGCGCCACACACAAAGCGCATGGACTCGTGACTGATGGGACCCTGTATTTGTTGCATGTGCTCGACTCCTATACGTGCCCGCCACCACAGAAACAGAGAAGAAAGCTCGTCTTAGAAACTAACAACGCTCAACATTAGGCCTCCATTCAAAGAAAACGACACCCAACCACTACACGCTAGACTACATCTCTAAGTCATAAAGACCGTAAGCGCCTCTCTAACAGATAACACTTCCTTATCTTAAATCTAGTTAATGCTTGGTCAAAAATCACACAGTACCGCTTTAAAAAAAAACTCTGGAAGTGTTAATATCTAACCATTTTTTTGGATTTTTTCATATATTCTTATGCAATAAATAACTACAATGGAATCACAAAGAATGACACCACATCGTCGTCGTCGTAGTCCGGACCTAGTAATATCAAAACGGAGCAAATCTCCGAGATGAATGATAGCTTTTACCAAAGGAGGGCCAGCCGGCAACAGCCTGGTCTCGGTAAGCTATGAGCACCAGAGGCATTCATCATACTATATACAATAAGACCTACAATTAAAGACCATCACCCCAAAAACACACGTTACTACATAGTCTAACAGTAGAAGAAGAGCATCTTACGCTACTGTATTTGGCAGACCAATGATTACGAGGATTGGCTCTCCTCTAAAAGCTACGGTACTCGATGATGCTTCTCACTCCACAACGGTGGTGCCATGCGCGTGTCCGTGTGGCGCGTGCCATGTCTTCCACTGTGTTGCGCAACGCGTGTTTGTAGTAGACGATTGTCAGTTACATGTGCAGTCTTACGAGAGACCATCGTCCGAGAGAAATGGTCTACTAGGGACTGCGGATCTTGATCGATGTCGTGTAGATGCGTGTTTCAGATGTTCAGTGTTGGCGATTAGAAACCATCGGTTAGGATGCATTAAAAATGAGCATCAGCACCACCACACCAAGACCAAAGCTACAATATTGATATGGCTCATGAGTATCACCAGGAAGAAATCGTTCGAGTCCCTCCCATTTACACCTAAAATGTTTTGAAGCTTAACTTTAAATCTACGAACATGGGCACAGTGTTGGCAAATGAAGGACGCTATTGAAGCTCGCCAAGGAGAGGCTGGTCGTTCGGTTTGGGTCAGGAATAAGAATAATAATAATAATGATAATAATAATGATAACAGTAAGATATTGCATAATAGAGCAAACGACCTGCAGTACCTCACTCGTCCTCCGTGTACACAACACATCAAGAACAATCAACTGCACGAGCAGATAAATCAAATGCTTTCAAACAAACGAAAACACGAAAAAATAAACAATGATAATGAACACAAGAGAAATCAATCAGTGAACGTATCTTAAAACGCCATCAAGGAAGAAAAGAGATGTAAAGGCCCATAGGATGGATACGAAGGGGTGAGGAGGAGTAACGCTACTGAGTGGCACTTGTTTATACTCTTCAGAAGAACAATGCTATACAACAAGAATACTGTAGAATTACGATGGACAGATCTCCCACCAACCACACATGTCGCATGCATCAGCACAACGACGTCGTAGCTCCAAATGCCGGCTCGTCAACACAGACATTGAAGAAAAGGAAGCACCACACAAACACGAAAATATACAAGCACAAACTCAGGTGCTAAATAATCTCTAAAATCAACACTGATGAAAAACAGAGAACGGAGCAGTCTGCAGTAAAGGTCCCAGCATTAATACTTGAATAAGCGACGGAAAAAGAGCAGAGAGCGGCGTGGTTGGTGGGCACAGGTTACACACAGGAAAGTCACTAACACGACAGAGAAGGAAAAATAGAAAAAGAGGTGAAGAAAAGGGATGGGAGACATGTGCAATACACCAATAAGTGAGAGCTAAGCACCTACCATAAAATGTGTCTTTCCTTAAGAGGCAACAGTGAAGGCGTCCAGAGTAAGCAACACAATGGTGTAAAGCCAAGTAAAATGAACAGGCTGCTCCAGGTTGTTTTGAACTGTCTGTATTGAAAACAATCATGAGACGCCACTTGCGTCACGAGCGCCTCTAAAGCTCGATGTCAGATCTACCGTTACTCGTGAGCGCACCATGAACTCCTTTTGCAACGAAGAAGCTGGTTCTTAGGAGCTTTGTATGAGATGGAAAATTGCAATTGCGCTCACAAGCAGAAAAAAATAACAAGTGATGAAACACATCAAAAGATAGAACCCGTGTACACCGAAGAAAAAGCTCAAGCAAGCTTACAAACTTGACAGCAACACCAACGCAATCCACTAATAAAAGCAACTCTGGACATCAGTGAACGATGCTCATTTGGAAACTGCCAAGATGAACTTTATTCATCAGTTTGGAGCCCCAGTAAAAGAAGTCCGGCGTCTAATAGACAGATAAATTAGTTAGGGCTCGCAACTACATGGAGTCCCTCCGAGCTAAATACACATAACGTGGCGACGAAAGACAAGTGCCCCTTGATCAGTATCACACTACAAGTAAGTGCTATCACTCGATTTACTGGTTAGCATCTAGTACCATTATTATCCATTGCTTATCACTAAAGAGGTCTTATATTACTTTCATACCTTAATATTAGATAAAACTTATTTAGTTCTTTTGGTACATATAGTAAAATCACGCGCAAATTACAGGTAAGTATATTCTGTTTAATTAAGGACTGGATCTAGCGTATTTATTATTATTATTATTATTACTACTTGCCTTAGGAATTCTAGAAGAGACAAGACTTAGACATTATTGGCTACTAAAGTTAGGACCAGCAGTAATCTCGGAGTGTCACCAGCAGTAGCGACGTGCTGCACGCGCTCGGGTTACCCAAGAGAGCATTGCTCACCAGTCGCCAAAGAAGAGAACTCCATCGTAGAAAGAAGCGTTACCACCAGCCTGCTCATCTTCACAAAGAGACGCTCGCCACTTCCTATCTGCTAGTGCGGTTACCGTCGACCCAAGTGACGTACGCCGACTGGCTCCACGAGTTGTGGTTCGGTCGATGCTTCTTTACTCAGTAGCGCTGATCGAATGATTTTTTAATCGCACCTTCCTAAACTCTGACGCCCACTAGTTCGGTTGTAGGAATACGGTCGACTCTGTTGATCGATCACTCGACGCACACCAGTTGAGCGACAAGGCCTCGTTCTCCGACACAGAGCGAACTATGATTCCAGCATCAGCGCTGCACGAGCAATGATGCACAACACACGCGCACTCCCCAAACACATCATACCTAAGCGCTACCAAACTGAAAAACATTAATGCAAAACAAATAAACAATCAGAGCAGATAACCAACTTGAGTAATATTTAACATTTGTATTTTAAATTCACAGCACAAATATTTAGAGCTCAGGGAACGAATCTCACGTCTCGACACATCTGAAAGCCCTTAGGGCGTACAGAGCTTGCGAGACACGGAGAGCATCGAATTGAGCTGTAGCTTCACTGCTAACCTAAGGTTTTTGTGGTGGTTGCATTATCCTTGTTACCGATGAGGGCTAGAAGCAAATCTTTGTTAAGGCAAACGACCATATTATTCATCAGTACAGAATTGTTCATCAAATACGACTCGTGTTCTCTGATCTTGCCTAGACCCTCACGCTAAGTACGAACGTGGAAGAATGCAATGAGGAAGATGCTCATAGAAGCAATAGACACTTGGGAAATGGAACGATGTTGCTTGAGCGTAAAACCGCGTCAGAGAGCGCACTGCTTTGCAATTATTGTCATGCTCCTTCCTCCAGCTCTCTGCTCGAAACACTCGCAAACATCAAAGCTCGTACAAATCATTAGCAGAGATATGGATTAGTTCAAAATGTACTCAACACCTTTGGTAAGCTCACTCATTGAAAATTCAGTGGTAGTTTATAATAAGGGTATATGTTATCATCACAGCTTTTGGCAAATCCAATCTGATTCTGGATAGTAAGAAGTCTCGCACACATGAGAGCTAAGAACATCGCTTTGGGCAAGCCGAGTGCGCTCATTATGAGCTCAAGCAAAGCGAGGCCAAAGTTAACCTGCCATGAAAACTGCTTTGTGTTTCGTATTGATTGGAGGCAGCGACAGCAGGACGAGCCAGCCCATATTTACCGAATCGTCGTCACAAAGCTAATTACCAAATTTTAAGATAAATCTCGTGATGACCAGGCTAGTGACTGTACTAGCTACACAAACGAGCATGGGATCCCGCGCACATAAATGCCATATTACATGCCCGATTCTGAGGTAAGGAGACCATCTGGCAGGAAGGTTTTGAGTGAAGAGGGCGTGGCACGCTGCTGGGGGTCATTGGTGGCGTCCGAGAGAGCCGTGCCTCCCCACAGTGATCCACCACCGTTGCTGCCAGAGTTACCCCAGAGGTTGGCGCCCCCCGTGCTCCACGTGTCCACCTTGCTGCCAGACGAGGTGGGGGTCGAGCCTCTAGGGTCAGTGGAGGTGTTGCCCCAGCTAAGGGGCGTGGCACCAGGAGTAGAGGGGCCACCGCCAGCGCTACCACTGTTGCCTCCCTGTTGGCCGCCCAGAAGCTGCTTCACTTCGTGGTCGCTCGCAAACTCAGCCCAAATGGTCGTGTTGATCAGCACGCAGTTGTTCAGATTTCCTTGAGCCTGCACCGGTCGAAAATGCATCGCTTGTTACAATGTACGACATATTTTTCAAGAGTGATTTAAAAGGGTGTAGCAAAAAATGTACTCACTATTTGGCTGGCCATAACTCATTTTGTTCTGATTTAGGTATTTATTTACATAGATAAAAGTCGAATGAGTTAAATTTAAGAAAATTAAAAATTCGTAAAAAAAACATTCTCCCCTAGTACATATTTTCGTTAATGACACCGTACTGCTGCAGAAAACTTAAGAAAACGCAGCCTTTTTAGTTGACAAATCCAAAACCTGAGAAAGAATAATTATGCATGACACAGATTAGCCGTCCCATACAAACAGATCCAAACCCTGAGAGCAAACAATGATAGACCATGACGCAAATTAGCTGGTCCAGTTATATGATCACAAATACAAGACGCACCTTGCATGCTTCCTCACGCGTTCCATAGTTGACCAAAGCGAGGCCCTTGTTAAGGGCAAGATGGAAGTTGACCAGGGGCCCGTGCTGCATGCACAGGGTCTTCAGTGTCGAACCATCAATCTGACGCATGGTGAAATCAGCTTTGAGTACACAAGATAGCGAGGACGTTCAAAACATATTATGCGGGAGCTATCATTTTTATGCGAAGTAGTTTTGCGAGATTACTCACACGAACCGAAATTTGAATACATTGCGTAATTGCATTGAATTTTAACACTAACTCCTCCTTGCGCATCACGATGACTAAAAATTTACGACTAAAATATACAGTCATAGCTTCAAGTCCTGTGAATTGGCTTCACAATACGCTAGTTTCCTTATCACTAACAATGAGGCATAAAATTAGAGGCATAAACCATTGACACAGAACCCAATGCCGCCTGACAAGCATTGAAGATGCTGCTACTTCAAATAAATAGGGATACTCCCCTGCGTCGAGAAATATAAGAATTTACCCAAAACCAAGGACCAAAATGACACGATAACTTCCTTTTAAACACTAGGGGAAACATTTGGAGCAACGATCTCGCAACAATGAGAGTTCACAGGTACAACTGATCGTTGATTGCACAGCCCCACCTGAGGAGTGAGGTTCTTGAGGATGAGCCAAGTTGAGGATGGCACCTGCAGAGGCCACCCACTCTGTGACTGCTGCTGTAAGGCACTGGTGCTGTTAGCTTGAGATGTCCTTTGGTCCCCTAGCCAAGCAGAGCGTCCCAGTCCGCCCCACGACATGGACCCCGCAGAGGATGAAGCTAGCCCTGGAGGTCCTCCACTACCGGGTTTGGAGGTGCCGATGGAGCTCCAGAGATCAGAGCCAATGCTGTTGGAAGAGCCGTCACTCCACACGTTAGTCTTGCCGTTCTTGATTGCGTCGCCGTGCTGCTGGGGGTTGTTGGACCACGTGGACGAGATGATGGGCAACGAAGGAAGCTCGGATGATATGCTACTGGAAGCTTTGGTCATGGTGAGCAGCGGTGACGGTGTCACTGATCCTGGTGTGATCGTAGGGTCGTCTTCGATGTTCGTCGTCTGTAATAAAACATGATCACCCAACGATGAAAATGATACCCCAGATCCAATAATCTAAATGAAACACGAGGTACAGAATGTATAGATACATGAAATACGTTCGAGATTATTATCAGTGTTTAAATTTTTATTAAGCCTCCCAAGGACTTGAACAACAGGCTTGCCCTCACTCATCCTACTGTTCAAACATAGCATTGATCTACAATTCCAGATTTTGAATGATCTAAAATTCCAGATTTTTGGAAACCTGTCTCACACTTCTTTTTCAGTGTAAAAAGTGGCGGCGTATTGCACTTTGAGGAAAAAACACTTGACTCGGAACCAACAAAGTGAGCAACGTTACAATCAAATATCGAGCTACTATTCCCTCAAAATAATTCAAATTAAGAACTCCTTCAAATTTCTTTTCTAAGGTAAAAATCAGTCACGTACACCTCTAGGCTGGGAAGAGAATTAAAGCGAGAATCAAGCTAAAATGAATGATGTTACCATCCAGCGTTTGCCAGGCTCAAAGGGCTTGATGTCGAGATCGTAGTTAGATGCAACAGCAGCAGCGACAGGAACGTTGCTGGACTGCGTGGCAGAAGGAGCCCAGGAATCAAGGATGGAAGGACCCTTATCTCCATCAACTGCGCTGCCCACGCCTGTGTTGCTGCTCTGTGGCCAGCCGCTGTTGTCTCGGTTGATGGGAGTTTGTGACCACGTACTGCAACACACCAATGTGGCAGATAACGAACAATTCGTGGCGATTGTGCAACAGGGTTCATACACAAAATACAAAAATTAAATTCTAGGACATTTTACGGAGAAATATTGAAATATTTAGAATATGAATTTACAGTAAATCAATTCTATTGAACACTAACATGCACGTCAATGTAATTTAATTAGCTGTTATTGGATCAAAATTCACAGTTTGGTACTGAAAAGGTATCAAATTATATAAAATTAGGAAAATGGCCAGTTTAAGATTTATTTTAACATTAATTTCTATACACTTTTTGTGTCTCTACCAGCCAGTTGACCAATGAGTGATAACTACGCATCAATACACCAATATATTAAATGACTGACTTTCTACAAGTAGTGTTAAGCAGTTTCTGCAAAACAAAGAACTAAATTCAGCACTTTACAATACAAGACAAAAAAGGAGAAGTCTATTATTTAAAACGCACATTATATAGAAAATAGCGATCATAAGAAAAATTGACAATTTAAAACTCGCAAGTGTCGTTTGTTGATTGGATTCTGCATGACTACTCTAAAAAAGACACGGAAAATTGCCCAGTTTTGCCACTCCACGGTCTCGACGTCTAGTACTCGCAATTGTGCACGGACCCAGACAACAAACCTCAAACTCCGTCTCAGCTTGAGTCATAACCTCACGCCATATCCTACTGAGACAGGAAAAATACAGACACCATACCCTCATCTGGAAGTTTACATGGAGTACATACTACCAGGACTGCTTCTCCCTTGCGTCGGTACCTCGATAGATAAGTCTTGTTAGAGAAATATAAATAAACCAACATTTTAGTCCTTCCACCATTCTGAGGCAACCGGAAAACTGTTGAGGCTGTTTGTAACATATACCGAGAGAAAAAACGTAGAAAGAAGACTAGGGGCCAGTGACAAAGCTCATGCGGTCTCAACTGTTGGGGAAGATAAGCGAGAAGTTGCCTCACCTGTTGGGGAAGATGAGCGAGAAGTTGCCTCACCTGTTGGGGAAGATGAGCGAGAAGTTGCCTCACCTGTTGGGGAAGATAAGCGAGAAGTTGCCTCACCTGTTGGGGAAGATAAGCGAGAAGTTGCCTCACCTGTTGGGGAAGATAAGCGAGAAGTTGCCTCACCTGTTGGGGAAGATAAGCGAGAAGTTGCCTCACCTGTTGGGGAAGATAAGCGAGAAGTTGGACTGGGAGGGAGGTTGCTTGCCAGGTGCACCAGGTGCACGTATGAAGTCAGGAGCGAGAGACTCGTCAGCATCTGAGGGTGTCACCTTCCACTCCCTGTTGAGGCGACTGCTCTGAGGCACCGCCTGCTGCTGCAAAACCATCACACGTTAGACGGGCCACTTTAATGTACGTCACACGGCTAACTTTAATGTACGTCAAACGGCCAACTTTAATGTACGTCACACGGCCAACTTTAATCTACGTCACACGGCCAACTTTAATCTACGTCACACGGCCAACTTTAATCTACGTCACACGGGCCACTTTAATCTACGTCACACGGGCCACTTTAATCTACGTCACATGGGCCACTTTAATCTACGTCACACGGCCAACTTTAATCTATGTCACACGGGCCACAGAAGACTACGTCACACGGGCCACACAAAACTACGTCTGACGGGCCACACAGGACTACATCACACCATGGGAGCCGAGACCGTTCAGGTATCTGTACTGCTAAAAGAAAACAATGACTGTGATTTTGATAGAAATTCATTATCACAGCTGGTTCTAAAATGGCAAAAACATGTTTTATTTTATGCCACTTATCAAAAAGAAATAAGTGGAAAACTTCATAAATAACTCTTTCCCACCTATTTGATATTAGAGACACAAACTCAAAACTATCTTGGAGTCTTCACAGATTATTTCTCTTCTATTGCAACCTTAAAGTGCATTAGAGATGAAGACCCAAGTAATAGCTCCACGTACTTGTTTACTACTAAGACAAGTCATACTTAGTAAGACATGAAATAAGTCAACATTTCAATATGCTCAATATAATAAAAATAAATAAAAATTGACTGGATCGTCTAACTATTTTCAGAAGCAACTTCAACTAACAGCCACACGTGTACATCGCAACATGATCGATAAAATAATTATCAATAAAATTCACTGCATTATTTTCACTAGGAATTTGGGACTGACAGGCAGGCCTAGCTGGTCGCTGATGTTCATCTGGCCAAAAGCAGCACTGAACTGGTCAGGCAATACGCCTGGCTTGAAGAAGTCGTTCGGAGGACCTGCTGTAGGCTTCGGAGGCCCCATGGTAGGTTGTGGCTGTTGCTGCTGTTGTTGTTGCTGTTGTTGCTGCCGCAAATACTGAGCCTGCTGAGACGCGATCTGGTTCTGAGGGTAGGAAAACAAGAAATCGATTCCATCTGGAGTTTTCAAAAATAAAAACATATGGGTCAAATAATTAACTTGGAAATATTTGAACACAACCTACGATATTACTAATAATTTATGCTACTAAGTTTTCACAGTGAAAAAACCTTGGATTCGTTGGACACATTTAAAGTATATCGAGAAAATTTGCCCACACATTAATATTGAACAGCTACCTTCTATGAACCTTGCACCACCAGCACTGACATTTACTTCGATCATCTAGCGGTAGAGATTTGCAGAATACGTAAAAACAAATTCCTTCTAGTGATACATACAACGAAATCTTGGGAAAATATTTCCTTTATACGAGCCAGTAAATTATTTGCAGTAAAAGCTTTCATGGTTTCACAACAACAGCTGTCAGCAGTGGAAGCTGGTATTGTGATTCCAGCAGTGGAAGCTGATAGAGATTTTAGCAGTGGAAGTTCATCCTGAGATTCCAGTAATAGAAGCAGAAGACTGAAATAAAGCGACGACTTACTCCCTCTGCTCACCTGAATGTTGTTGATCTGCTGTTTGGTTTTGGCGATGTGGATGTTGAGTTGAAGGAGGGTCGAGTTGTTGGAGTGTGGAGGCTGAGGCGGGAGGGAGTTGACCTGCTGGTTCAACTTGTGTAGGATGTTGATCTGGGTGAGCATGGAATTGAGGAGCACGAGGGTAGCAGGTGCGAGGGACTGGTTCAAGATCTGAGGGTTGAGGTAACCAGCCTGCACTGCTATCTGGATGTGCTGCATCAGCGCCCTAACCTGGGCAGGACCGTTGGAACCAGAGACTCCGCCACCCTGTAACACGGTAGAGGTGGTCAACAGCGTAATACGTACAGTATGTAGTTGCGAGTAATTCTCTCTTGTACAGCCATAATAGGATGCAATGTATCACAAGATGAGGTATAATCCTTTCCCGAATGGCCTAATTGGGGAGCTTTAGTCATAAAAGATGACTTATGTACACTACTCTCCTACACTCACATTGAGGCGTCAAGACCAGTGACGAGTAGAATAACGAGGCTTAAGCAACCAAAAATAACGACCTCCATCATACCTTAAAAAAAAGCTCAAAGAGCTTACGAAGCAAATTTGTTAACGGTACAGACAAAAGGTCAAAGTGGGTAATACAGTAAATTAACGGAATACGATGTGAAACAGCTTATCTGGAAGAAATATAAGGAGTAAAATCAAAGATAGTTACTTGAGAACAAGAAAAAACAAACATGGACGATATGCAGTTTGAAAGGGATATTTATTTTCTCATTATTCCTTGCAGAGAGAACCACGAGTAGTAATAATTAAGTTTACTAGCGCGTAGTGGCTCAGCCTATATTGGTCCTGCAATTCATAGGCCAGTCTATCTGTAACGTCATCATGACGTAAAAGATAATGTAATATCACGTTCATCATTATGACAAGATTTCTAGTGTATAAATTGTAGCTACAAATAGAAGCGATTTCCACGACAGTGCAGTAGTCTCAACATTGTTAAAAGGAATTCCTCGTTTATTTTGAGCCTCTCGTCATTGAGAGTAGGTAACGGAGCACTCAATGCATCGCTCTCAAAATAGTCAAATATTACATAACGTTTATAACCGAAGAGCAGCTAAGCCCCCTGAGGTTTCAGCTACCCAGCCATTACGGCCAAATAGTACAAAAAATCTGCATAAATTTTTGAACACATAAATACACAAACTTACAGGCTGCGAAGACTGACTAAATCTAGTTTAGATTTTTGAGAGCAGCTGGCATTTACCAAGGAACAACTGCAGCGCATCCAGATTAATAACAGAACGTTTGATTTCTGCAGGCATCTTGATCAACATCTCGTCCTTGCCACAGCCACGAAGGTTCGAAAAAACGTGCATTTCGGACAACAATGTATCAGACGCAGTCAGCCAGAATATCTAGGACACTCGGCAAGGATATGTCAGACGGACAAAAGGACATGATATCGCTCACATTGCGGGTGAGGTGGTTCTATTAGGTGACCGCGTGTCAGTCGAGTACAACCAATACGAAGGCGACAGAACAATGGCACCATCCGACGGTCACGACCCCTTAAAGTCCATCTCGGTACTGTATATTTAATAATTCTCAAATTTGGGGGAATTGCAGTGTTCCGCTTCTACTGCAACGGACGCTTCACAATTGCCCTAATCAAGAGATAGTAGTTACAAAAAAGTACCATCAGATTCAATGTTTCTTCACTGGTCTCTGCCACTTGCTTTATCTTAAGATCAGCTTTTCCATTGCCTGATATCCCTACCTGGTCGGTTATCAAACATAGCTTAACACACTTGAGCTTTCGCGTTAGGGGTATCAGCATCGTGGCGATTTGACCGATGAGAGGATGGGTACTATCATAGACCTGAATGGGATCTATAACGCTCTCCCAGTCTATAAAGATATTGAAGTTATGATACGAGCACTCTTCAATCAGCTGGAGCGCCTCCATGACCCCATACAGCTCCGCGGTGAAAATCATAGTCTTTGGTATCAATCCCCTAGCTCTTATTAACTCTCCGGATACAGCAACTCATTGTATCTCCCGTCTTGGAAATATCCGTGTAAATACCGAGCTGTGCTTTTCTAACCCTTGCTGCATAAAGATCCCTTTCAGTCTGTTGGTCGGTATTGACTCCTTTATGGACATTCGACACCCAGAGCAAGAGGGTATCTATGGGTATAGTATCTATGGGTATAGGCCAGATTATGGAGTTGTCTAAGAGGACTGGGAGTACTATCATGGATCTCAGTTGCATTGCGGCTGTTAATGCTGAATAATGTCATGATGAAGGCAGGCAGTACAGAAACGGCAAGTGTCGTCCGAGAAGTGCATGTACGCTAATCCATGCAAGAGACAGTGGTGACTGGCCCAATCAGACCCAATACTGCAGGCTCAATTGTACACGATGGAGCCAATGAGGCTTTCTACACACAGGGTGCCCGTACACACAGGGTTCGGAGGATAAAATAAATATTCATATAGACAAATGCATAAAAACTATCACACTTCTGGAATAAAAAGACGGAGAAAGAACATAAAGGCAATGCGCTGAAATTTGCAATGTAACTACGTTCATGAGCAGCAATTTCTCAGCGCTTATATTGAAGAGCGAAGTAAATCCTCGAGTAGTCCTAATCTGGAGCCGTGAAAATGGGCAGGAAAAGCTCTTTGAAATGCACGAAACTAAATAACGAAAATAATCGTTACCATCACACTAATTGATATTATCCAAGCCAGAAAATCACGTTCAATACTTATCACAGCTCACAGTAATACTACGACGCACAGTATATTAGGCAGTTCCAAAATAATTTAGTTTTTAGGAACACTGTCAATGTTTTTGCCACCTGATTGTGACCAACACACAGCATACAAATTGAAACAATTGTCATGATTTCTAGTCGAAAGAACTTGAGGTAGTCAGTCGTACGACTCGGGAATTATTCATTGCCACATCAAACAAATAAATCAAATGAACACGAAAGGAGAGTGACTGCACACTAGCGGCATTATTACCCGTTGCACAGTTAAAAATACGACAGGAAAACGAGACATATTAAACTCGAGCCGTGTTTCACAATTTTTCAGAATCAGCTGCAGGGACATCAGGATCTACAGGAGCTAGTGCCACATGGACAAGCGCAAGCAGTTCAATGCAAGGAGCTCAGGAGTTTAACTTATTCCAGACTCGAGTAGTTCTCTTAATTCGAGATGTGCTGAACGACAATCTCTTCACGAAGCAAATAGTTTTCACGCAAAACCTAGGTTCAACCTCGTACTTCCACAATACAATGAAATATAAAGTGATACATGATTCACTAATTTATATTCCTACATAATGTTAACTCAATCCATACAAATTTTCTAAAACCCCTCGGAAAATAATTCACGGAAAATAATAGCTTCCCGTAGTTAATGCGAAATCCAAGAAAAAACTTAGTAACATCCGCAGACGTCTGCAACTGTGTACCTAACTGGAGAACAAGGAGACGAAGTCGTTTCGATCCAACGGAGGGATGCAACTCATTGTAGACTGTTCAACGGATATACAACAGCAGGTCGTTGTGTTACTGCCCAGGCTGACGCACCGTGAAGAAATGAAACCGCAAGCAAGGTAAAAACGTTGAAACAAGCCCAGCAAGACATCACTAAAGATCATGTGTCTTACATTCCTTTTCATCAGGGAAACTAAGAGAAAAGGAAATTCAAAAACATACCAGGCTCTAAAATCAAACCCACAACAAGACTTCAACAAGAGCTGATTTACCTGCTGACTCCATGGCCTATGCTGGGTAGCCCTAGAAATTTTCCCCATTTCAAGTATATCTTTACGTTGAACTATAAATTGTTATTGAACTTAACATGTTTGTTTAAAATAAGTTTTCAATAAATTCAATATGGTTCAAAATTGAAGCATATTTTATGTGAGCGTGATATATAAATAATCAAATAATTGGGGACATTTTTTGGACACCCTGTACATCAGGTGTCAGGGTACGCTGCAGATCTATTCAGGAGCTCCAGCATCTGAATTACACTGAAGGACCATCATCTTCTGGGAACGCCTCTTCGACAACAATTGAATAGAAATAAAAATTATGCTAAAAACATATTGGAACGATGCTATGCAGTAATGAACTTGTGTTACAAGAATCACTCGCGTTTAACTTCATATCTACTAGCAAGACTTGTGAAAAATCACGCACATCTCAGACGGAGGCCTGTTGCACGATGAATTGCTGGAGTACCCAGGGAAATAGAGTAAAGTGCCAGAAGCCGTAGTGTGTACTCGTATAAACTGAGGAATTACTCAGTCCAAATGATTTCCTAGGTGCAGTTCAAGTCGTACATTTCAATATTATAAAAATACAGGCGGTTAATTAAATTTCAAAACGCTAAAATATAATACACAATTTGTGCTGAAGAATGGAAGAGAATACGCACTAGTGCAGGAGAAAACTACAAGCGTCTTCTTCGAAAAGAGTGCGAAGCGTTTACAGTTACATGAAACTAAGTCACATCAAGCACAGCAAGCCACGGCACACGCAACTAACTCCATTACAGGGCACCAGCAAACGCAGTAAGAAAATCTTCAGTTTACACAGTGCACGTGTTTTATCACACCAAACAATCTAAACATGGACTAGAATGTTATTAATGTTCCAATGTGAATGCTTTTATGTGCTCCAATGTGCATTACGCTCAACGTGTTACAATGCACATTACGCTCAACGTGTTACAATGCACATTATGCTCAACGTGCATTGTGCTCTATGTCTTCCAATGTGCGTTATGCTCAATGTGTTTCAATGCGATGAAATACGCACTGCAACGTTATATTAATTTCATTGATTACTGCTCAATCATAACGTCTGGCTACCTCCTCCTCTTCTCTCAAATCACAAAAAGTAATGGCATAAATATACAAAAACATGTATGAACATTTAAAGTGAATATTAAAATAAGTTATAAGAAATAAAACAATATGGAGGATCTTAACAACTCGAGAAACTGGATTCACGTTTCACGGCCTTCATGAGCATAGCTCATACAAAGGAGTGAGTGAAACAAGACACTATTATATTCCTGACACATATAACCACGGCACCCACAATGGCATCGCTCTGATGCAACGAATCAACAGAACAACTCATTCAACCGCAACACACCGATCAGTTACGGCTCGTGTGTTACGAAGTACGAGGCGGACGCAACGCGACGATGTCAGACGGGATACTGAGTAGTGACAAGATCTATAATAACCGACAGGCATCAGCATCACTGATACAGAAAACGCTTGATAAAGGTATCCGGTAATTGCTGCTGAACGGTAATGAACGCGACAATGAGAGGTATATTTCCAGCGTCGACACGTCCTTTTGTTTTCGAAAATGCAAGCTCCGCTCGCAGGAAAACTTTTGAGAGGCGTCCGTTTGATTTTCTGCACACATAAGAAAGATATGAAGCCCAAAGATGGGTGGACGCTTCCAAGGATTCACCTGAACGGCAGAGGGAGCCCCAATCTGGTGTGGGTGCTGCTGAGCTGCGACAGCTCCAGCAGCAGCGGCAGCAGCTGCTGCTGCTGCAGCGGGCTGGAAACGATGCTGATTGAAGTTATTGGCAGCAGCGCTGAGATCAGGGAATGGAGTTGCTGCAGCACCTCCAGCAGCTGCAGCTGCAGCAGCAGCCGCAGCTGCAACAGCTGCTGCAGACGGGGGGACATGTTCGTCTAGGGGTTGATTACGCCACATTTCCGCAGCAGCAGCGTTGCGATCAATCTCCTCCAGACCAGTTCGAACCAAGGCAGCAGCATCCAGATCGTCCTTCTGCTGCGGCACACCAGGCTCGGGGTTAGTGCTCACTCTCCACATACGGCGGCCAACAACACATCAAACAATACGACTCTCGTCTTCGGTCTGAGCTGCGTGCCTCAAAAAATCGACTAGACAAGCAACGAGCAGTGAGATACTGAGAAGAGCGCTTCTATTGAATCCTTGAAAACCGCGAGTAGTCTTCAACAAACAAATATTGCAAGCCAAAGTGCATGTTCTTTTTTCACATAAGCAAGTTCGTTTGATCAATCTCTTTCACTTGATTAAGTGCTTCAAAAGTGCTCGTGTGGAGCTTCAATGATTGCTTTGAAATGATTCAGGAATGACATAGAAAAGCGCAATATTTACTTTTGAAATGTCCATTTCATTTATGGTCCTAATGATGCATGAACAGTGATAAAAGAATGAACATGTCTCAAAAAAAATCATTACTAGGATGTTATTTGAAATGCCTAAGTTTCATACTGAAATGGATAATTAAGATATAACATGATATATACCATACATGAGAATAAATACAAGTGCAAAGCATGAAGGTATGCAACGGTAAAAAGGGCAACATAAAGAAGCAGTGCGTTCAAATTCAAATGGCAGATGCATTGAAAAAATTCAAATATTCACGTAAATACAGAAGCATTAGAATAATTAAATGTTAACATGCAAGGTATGCATCCAAGATGAAAATTCCTTCGAAACTTTGTGGGCGTGTTCTTGAACACCAAGTGCATGATTCAACAGGTCTTAGCACAAGCGCAGTCAAGGTGTAAAAAAAATTATGAACACAAACATCAATGAAGAAATGACGAGCATGAAAATACGACTCTGAAAGCGTCAAATGACGTCAAGAGTGGAATGAAGAGGAATCAGAAAGCTGAACAAAACAGTCAGAAGAAGTAAGTCACTAAATAATGGGAAATGCTAAGTGGAAATGGTCGAAAAATGCAGATGCAGAACATGATAAAAGACTAAATTTGACAAGTCAGCCCTCGAGGAAATCGTCTAAAGAATACGAGTCAACTCAAATATCTCCGAACACAAGTCCATTAGGGAAAAAAATGGTACTTCTTTCAAGAGAAAGTGCACTGTTAGTGCAAAGAGCATGAACACGTGCACCATTTCAATACGAAGGTGAACTATGTTGTAAGTGACAATGTGATATTGACCGTTTTTTTATTCTATGAACAGAAAGAGAAGCATGCGTTTCCGAAAATAGTTGGTGGGTGAGCTGCGCAGGACTAAGTGGAGGATGTTGTAGATTCCAGGAAATAATTTCTCAACACTCACACGCATGGAATGAATTTCAATGCAGCATTCTCGTTATAGGCAAGATCCAAGTCGCAACAGCATGCAATAATACAAGAGTTCTCTTACGTTTTGTAATCAAGAAAGAGAACCAGTTAGGTCAACGAAGAGCATAATCAAGAAAAAGTTCTCGATTTATAAAAATAGCCCGGTCTGAATTGGTTGCCTTCTAGCTAAAATAATATAGTAGCTTAAATATAATTTAAAAACCCTTGCACTGGAGCTGAGAAGAAGAAAGATAGCACTGAGGAGCGTTGTTCAAGGAATAGAACTTCAGAACGCTTTTGGAGCGTGTGAGAGAGCAACAGAAAATGCAACTGCAACGCAAGAGACAATCGTGGACTCGTATTCGAATACAGAGCTCCATTAAGTCATAAATAATAGCATAAAAACAAACGAAGACACGTCGAAAGTCCCAACGACAATAATGCACAAAAGGTCTTTCGTATATATTTTTGAACATAAGACAGGTGACATGCACAAGACTCATTGCTACACAGACCACGATGGCTCGTGGTTCTAAAAAAATCAGGCAACTTTACGAGCAGTAAATAAGTTCAATATCATAGGAGTTATTTAAGGACGGTGACTATCCCGTACCTCCAGCGTTGAACACAAAAAATATCAAAGTAATAGGGAACGGAAGAAGTACGTACAATACTTAAAGAGAGCATACACAACATTACAAGGGTATTTGGTAGCCAGCAGCACAGGCACAAACGTAGAGCGTTTACTGAACGATGACTGCAGACGCGACGCCGGCAACAGCTGCAGCAACCATGACAAGGAAGTACTACGGCAAGTTTATAACAAGAGTACGTGTACATGTAACGCTGTCACTGAGTGCAAGGGCGGTTATGAAAAAAAACATCTCACTCGACGTGAGGAGTAAAGAAAGCAGCTTGTGATCTTTTAAAGTTCACATATTTACATTAACTGTTCAAGCAAGCTTGGGAAATTTTCAAGCCCAAAACAAGTTTTCGGTAATGAAAATGAATGAGCAAATGGCTGCTCTAGCCGCACTCAGCACAGCGTTACCTTAGCGCCACGAGCCGCTCAATGCAGGAACATTACGCAAACATAACAACGCTGGTGTGTCCTACAAGCGACAGTCAGCAACAGTACTGCAAGACAATTAACTCAGGTTACATAGCCCAATGATTACAACATAAAGAGTCGAGCGTATGGAAGAATTGAAAGCGCGTGCAACAGCGTCCTCACCTTGCACGCCATTTCGAAGAGAGACCGATATTGCTTGATGTTAGCTATATCTTTACTGGTCATCCCCCTGTGCACCTGCTACAAAAGTAAAGAGAACCAACCGTCAGCCGCTGAATCATTGATGCACCTGCGTTAGCGACTCGTATAAGTAAATGAATCTTCTGAGCAACATGAGGCATCAACCACTCACAAAAATATTGCACGTAAATGAAGATCGTTAGTCTGGTGTTTGTCACATTCGGCTGTGCCGAGAATAGATGTTGTCGAGCTAGAAACAGTTCGGTCTCTGAAGTTCCAAGAAATGGTCTGCTAGTGACACTTTATTAACAGCCATAAATCCGCTCCTGTTCTGTGCTATACGGGTTATTTTCATTGGAGTTAGATATAAATATGCAGGAGCATCGTACAAAAGACATTTTCAGATGTACACAAATACCATCGTCCGTGACCGAAAATTGTTTATCTAAATTGGTACAAAAATAGCTGAAACCTTGCCGCTTGATATCGTGTACAACCAAATAAGTCGAATATTATTGAGGCTTTAGATGGTAAATGATACAAGGTACGAGGTAATTGGGACAGCATATACAACGTAAAGATCCCAACATACGTGGCACACATGAATCAGAACTGATGCAAAATTACCACCTCTGGATTCCAATCCTAATTAATTCCATATATTTCAATTAGCCGATTCTGATATTGAGTCATTCCCAGCGTTATCAGATTCTTGAGCTATGGATAATTACTGAACTGATAAAAAATAACCCATTTCTTCACTCTCATGATGCGCATGAATGGAGTTTACACATGGTAACTCTCATTCAAATTACACAACACCTGCACGAGGTCCTAATGAGCCACGTGCACAGTGCAAATAAGTTCCATAACAATAAATTCAGTACTGCACATTGCGTGCCCACACCCAGCAATGACACGAGCTACCACTATACCAGTATACGAGTTTCAGAGCTTATTTCATTCAGAGTTCATAGTTCTTTATTGCAAGCTCTGCATCACCTGACTCGCTTATAGCCACAGATCTTTCATGTGCTACTTATCATTGTGTTCCTTTGTTAATTAAGTTGGTGACTTCAAATTTTAGAATATTTTATACAACGTTAAACAAAATATTTTGAGAAATTTAACTCTCAGTCAATGAATTCCCCTTTAAATGTTTGAGAAACTTTAGAAAAATTTAGTATTACACTCAACATATTTTGACATGCATGCAAAGGTGGGAGTGAGTAACCTCGAGACGAGGCTGGCCTCGTCTCGAGCACGCATGCAGGCTGTACTCCGCATGGCTGTAATGTATTCTAGTCTTGGTGGTGAAACTTCATGCCTCCAATACAAAGCACATTTCCTACAACTGTATAACCAACATTCATAAATCGATAGCAATGCTTCCATTCTTTAACATTAAAATAATTTTCATATTCAATAAAATCAGTAAATTTGAAAAGGGAATAATGTTCCTTTCGTGTTTCTCAATGAGTCACCTCTACATAACACACAACACTAAATAAGAATCTAGAAAAAGGCACTAAAGAATATTTTTCACAGCTTTAAAATGGTTTCCTCCTGTAAATCAGTGATTAAATGGATTACAGAAAATCTTCCCGTATCCTCGACTCGCACTTTTTTCTATTCCATACCACAATGCAAAAAATCGAGTAATGGGCGGTGTCAAAATTTACTTTCCCTTCCGGCTTGGTAGAACTAGAACCTTACTATCCGACAGAGTTCGCATGCTCAGATATGTTGCTATCCACAGAACTGATAATTACAATCATTAAATTCGAAATAAAGGTGTGAGCAAATGAACATTTTCCTACCGCGACATGTTTCAACTGTAAATCCTGAAGAGCAAAATTTCAAGAATTATACGAGATTAGGACACATCAAAAAAGAAAATTATACACCATGAAAACGTTTACACTAGACTGGTTTCTTAGCAACAATGGCAGCCAGCCTTACACCCCCTCGGACAGCACACGCGATGTCTTTTGAACAAAATTTAAAGATATTTCTAACAGGAATGGAAATACGCAAGAAAGTAAATGAAGTTGAGGTATTGAATCACTTGAAAACAAATTTATTCAAACACAATGAGAAACTCTCATGTCGGCGTGAAAAATTATCATTACCATTTATTCTCTGGCTGCTGCTTTACCATCAATCTAGAATTAAGCCCGTAACTAACGAAACAGACAAATATGCCGTTACGAATCCAGTACTACAATCGACCAGAGAGCCGTAAGTACGAACTTCTAAGCACAGACATCAGAGCATGAAGCGTGAAGAAAATCCAACACAATCTAAAACTAAACAGGGTTGCTCAGCCCTTACTGTGAGGACACCTCAGCACCAGTCTTCAAGTCTCAGTGTTTGCTATGTACACTTGACCGAGGAATTATTCAGTGGATAACATATATACATGCTGCCTAGTCGTTTCAATTAAAATTCCTAGCGCAAACGATTCCAGACATTGAAGAATCTTCTCCAAAAACTATTCGACTGCAAGGTATGGAACGCAGTTTTCTAGCCTACTCATTTTATCAGAGCATTATACACCACTAACTATTTAACAGATCGTTGTGCCTTTAACAAACTAGATCAGTTGTGTCTTCTTTATTCATGATGATACCATTACTGACTTCACTACAGGACGTCACTCATAACTGCTACTGGTAGTCTGGCCTTGAAGAGACTAATTTAAACACAGTACCAAGGCCCTAACAACACTAACCAACAACGTCAGTGTCTCTCACAAACCGACAACAACCACACCGTCGTTCACGCCAGCTGGAGGAACCGCTTGGCGCCGAGGACTGACCAATGAACAGACTGACCAATGAACAGACTGACCAGTGAACAGACTGACCAATGAACAGACTGACCAATGAACAGACTGACCAGAGATGCAGACTGACCAATGAACAGACTGACCAATGAACAGACTGACCAATGAACAGACTGACCAATGAACAGACTGACCAGAGATGCAGACTGACCAATGAACAGAATGACCAGAGACGCAGACTGGTCAGTAACCGTGTCTGGCTTCCAGCACGTGGGAGGACCTACTGAAGCAACGGAATGCAATAGAACTCACCTTGTATTGAGCAGCGAGCCCTTCCATCTCAGGGTCCTGCCAGCCACCAGCTGCGCCGTGCGTGATCTTAGGTTTGTTGTTCCATGACGGAGACGCCTGGTCTACCCCCCATGCTGCCCCCTTCGTGTCGTCACCCCACACTCCTCCACCGCCAGTGCTGTCGTGTGGAGGCTCACCCCAGTTCCCGTTCCGGCTGCGGGTGTAAATAACGAAGAAATTAGGAAAACTACACTAAACTTAGGAAAAATCAAAGAGAAATGCTAAAAACTACTCAACACTGTGGAGAAATATATAGAAGAGTTATGATGGAACCAACACAAGATTTCGGATGGAAAAGAGAAATGTTGAAAACTTATATAAGACTTGGTATAACAGAGAGAAATGCTAAAAACTACACAAAGCTTCCCATAAATCAAATAACAATCCTAAAAACTATAAAAATTATTTTTTGCTAAATACTCTCAATATATTTAAAAAACTAATTTTTAACCTAGAATATGTATGACGGTAAATTCTTCATGTGAACTTGCTTTGAATAATTACCATCACTGCAGCACTATGAACTACCTCAAAAGCAAGAAGATTTTCACTACTACAAGAGCACCTGAAAATTGTTCACTCCTACTAATACAAATATCAAATCAAATCCTAGCTCTCTACATCAATAATCTATACTGAAAATACAGTTCAAAAAATGATTTTCCTTCTAATTCTAGAAAAGCAATAAATTTTTAAGAAACTATTAATGGTGATGAAATTTCAATCGGGAAAAATCTTCATGTATAACCTCGTGTTCCATTTCTTCCTTCGTAAGACTTTGTAATAAATGTAATCAGAAACTCTGCTATAAATTGCAGGTTAATGATAGAAGTTGCCATGTAACACCAAGAACTGGTGAACAAAAACCAAATTAGACTGAATAATTTAAGTGAAGTTCAAAGTAAGAATATCCTAGAACTCAACTACTCTATTTAACTGGCTGGAGATATTTCCTCATGAAGCACTCGACAATGAAGCAGTAAATCTAGGCTTAAATACTTTATTCTGGCTTCATAGACCAACACTCACCCATGATGGGCCCACATGGGAGCACCTCCGGGTGTAGGAGGCTGCTTGGGAGGCGGCTGCTGCTGAGGCCCACCGAGATGAGGAGGAGGCATACGCTGCTGTTGAGGCGGAGGAGGAGGCTGCTGTTGCTGGAGGCCAGCAGCTGTGGCCATCATGACGGCAGGGTTGTTGTGCATCTGCTGCTGCTGTTGCTGTTGTTGCTGCTGCTGTTGCTGTTGTTGCTCCTTCCATCGGGACACGTTGCCTTGTGGCTGTTGCTGAGGGTTGCCCCACACCGCTGTGCCGTCGTCACCACGTCGGGTCATGCCCGCCCCTGAGGGCTCGTCCCAGCCTGAACCACCAACCTTTGTCATGTCCTTGTTGCCCCACACTCCTGCTGCACCTGGCATGCCAGGGCCAGGTGGACCATTGAGATGGTGGGCAGCGCTGTGGGTGCGTCCAGGAGGTCCACCGTGGTGACCAACATGAGGCGGCACATGAGCACCAGGATGGATGCCATGAGGAGCCATGTGTGACGGTCCATGTAAGCCACCAGGAGGTCCAACTGGAGCGTTTCCGTGCGGCGGCATGTGACCTGGAATCTTGGGGGGCCCGTGAGGCCAGCCATCAGGCCCAGGCTCTATGCCTGCACGAGGTGGGCCCACATGGTCAGGCCACCCAGGTTGTGCACCCTGCCAGTCTGTGGGTTTCTTCTGTTGGTTCCACATGTTTGGACCAGCGTTGGCAACCGCAGCCGCGGCAGCTGCAGCGGCAGCCGCAGTTGCTGAAGGCCACTGAGGTTGCGGACCAGAGCCAGGTGTAGGGGGAGGAGCTGCTGGGTTCCAGGCGTTGCTCGTGTCGCTTTGGTCATCGTCTTCTCCCCAGGTGCCGCCGTAGTTGGTGGCAGGGGTGTGGCCCCAAGGTGCCTGTTGGGGCTTAGGAGGCGGAGCACCGCCATTGCGCAAGTTGTTCTCCCACAGCTCAGTGCCATTATTGACTAGCTTCCACTGTTGTGCGGGTGCGTCCTTACTCGGCTCCGGCGAGGCGGGCAGATCCCATGAAGTGTCCTGGTTGACATTCTCGCCACCCCAACCCTCGTAGCTCAGCAAAGCCTCACGAATATTCTGAAGGTCTTTGTGACGCTTGCTGGCTTCGTTAGTGTTGGCGGCCTTGTTAGCGGCCCAGTTGCTGGCAGCTGAAGCAGCACCGCCACTGCCCGCAGATGGAGTCATGTTGGCACCAGACTGAGCAGTGCTAGAGGCAGCAGCAGGTGCTTGCTTCATCCCTGCAGCCGACGCAGGAGGCCCAGCTGTTCCCGACCCACCAGGTGTTCTGCCACTGCCCCACTGGGATGTGCCACTCGGAACACTGCCTGCTTGGTTTCCCCAGCCAGCTGTGGTCTGAGTGGCACCGCCGCCCCACCCATTGGCGGCGGCCGTCTCACCACCACCTGCTAATCCTAAACCTACTGGGATGCCCCATCTATTGACTGGTCCGCCATGGCGGTGTTTGAATCCGTACTTGCTGCTTAGACCACAAGCCCTGACCGGCGCAGGCAACAAAGACTGGGTTGTCAGTTGGGAGCACTTGGGTACAGAAGCAACAACTTTGAGAGGAGAGAGTGGTGCATCACTAGCACCATTAAAGCTACATTGAAGCTCAGTGTTGCTCTGAGACTGGGTGGGAATGTTCATGATTGGGGGCACGGCAGGGTCGTTGCTTAAGGAGTGTGCTACAAGGAGTACATCAAATTTACTGCCAGAGGAAGAGCTTGTTGTAGAGTCTGCCACAGTAGAGGACGGAGAATGGGATAGCACGCAGCGTACAGGCCCTAATGGCAGCTCAGGCAGCGGCGCTAGAGACCTCTGGAAGCAGGAGCTCAATATCACAGATTGCAGAAAATGAGCGTGGGTGAGAGCAAAGACTGGAGTGGCAGCTCCAACCACGCCAGGCTTACTCATCACCACACCATAACACCACCAGCTTGAACTGGCATCTCTTGCATCCTCCACACGACCGCTGCTGCTGCTCTCATGCTCCGGCGCAGACACGGCTTTGTGGGACGCTACGGCTCTAACTCTTCTAATCTCCACATATACACCAGCCTGTAATGAACAGTACTCTTAAAAAAAACAAATATATCACATTTTCAATCATAATTATTGGATCGATGCGAATTTGAAACACTGTCTCCCCACGTATACAGCATGTAAGTTATATTGCTTACTAGTGCAGGATATCTGCCCCTTTATACAAACATGCTATCATAATCACCAGACTGAAGAGAATTTAAAACACTGGAAAAATGAACACTCTGATTCAGCTCAATACACCTGAAGTCTATCAAATTCTAACATGATTTAATTTTTTATCTATTAACTCATTCATTTTAGATAAATACATTAAAACCTTTAAAAATCTCAAATTTGGCATGCCTTTCAGATAAGACTTAATGATGAAGAGTTCAAACAGACCTGAAATCTGTAAAAAGAAGTACAAGAGGAAACATTTTCACTTATTAATTGAGACACAAAGACACTACCCCTACCTCCCCATATTAGTGAGGCCAGAGACAAGCCACGGCACTCACGTAACCTCTGGATTATTGGTCTCAAATAAAACACCTTGGCTCCTTTCACATCAACGACCCTGTTAACCATGTAAGGACAGTTATATTTTGATAACCAAATAATACATAAATTATCACTCACTTAGTGATTTAATTCCTGCCAACTTTGCAATGAAGCTTTAAGAATAAAGGACTCAAATTCAGTATTTCTAATGCACTT
This sequence comes from Trinorchestia longiramus, assembly GCA_006783055.1. NCBI lineage: Eukaryota > Metazoa > Arthropoda > Malacostraca > Amphipoda > Talitridae > Trinorchestia > Trinorchestia longiramus. Next base: position 131,853 of record VCRD01000281.1, read on the forward strand.
TAGGGATGACAGTGGTCAATAGACGATTAATGATTGCAGAATGATCTAACAACTGTTGCTGGTTCACCCCAACCACATGACGGTGTAGACCGCCCCTGTCAACAACTATACCGTGACGAGAAGACAGGCTATGCTCCAGCACTGATCATTCTTAATACTAACTTAATTACCCTTGTTACTACAATACTGGTTCCCTTTTGACTTTATAGCAACTCTTTCAGATTAATTTGAACTAGATCACTTGAAAATTAAAATTTGCTTTTATAGAACTGTTTCGTTAGTAACAGCTCATTGCAAGTGGTAACACAATGATTGAAATGTCAGTGTGCGGCTACATTTTGATTTAGGTTAGAGCATGAAAGAAGTACAGCATGCAAGACCTAAATGAATTAGAATACACAAATGAAGAGCAAGACACTTGTGGGAGAGGCTGCACTGACTGTTGCCACAGCCACTAATGGCACAAACAAAACTGAAGTACAAATTAAAGTATGTTTCCACTTTACCTGCTTCTACTGACACTCTCTATTGTTATTTTGAAATTTTTGTTCAATTTACATATGGTGGTAAGTGTAATCCCATTTAAATACATGAAAATTACATAACAGCCAGAGTATCCAGAGAATAAACTTTTCAACTCAAATGATTCCTCACTAACAACACCTGGCATACTGAGCCATCCTAAATGTCCACTAAACTAGGAACATATCACAAAGAATACCATTCCCTTATCACAGGGTCATTACTTGCTCCATTGGGTATATGAAACACTTTTTTTAAAGTTTTTTGAACATATTTTGGAGATATTATATTTATTGATAGTAAATACTTTGTTTACCAACCTCATTAGTGTAGTTTCAAATTTTTTAGTGTAAGAGAAGCAATGATATCCAAGCTTTGCATACCAGTGCATTTATAGCTGCATGAATGCTCTTAACTGATCTCCAGGCCCCTCCTAGGTAGTGGAACAGTGCCTCAGTGTGAAGATATGTTTTGTCTTTTGATCACTCAGAGCTAACACTAACCCTACCTCATTGACAAAACACAAGTCAAGATATACAACTGGCCAGTCACTACTATCCTGCTGCAACAGGATACAAGACCAATAACAGGGACTACTATCCTCCTGCAACAGGGCACACAACCAATAACAGGGACTACTATCCTGCTGCAACAGGGCACAAGACCAATAACAGGGACTACTATCCTCCTACAACAGGGCACACAACCAGTAGCAGGGACTACTATCCTGCTGCAACAGGGCACACAACCAGTAGCAGAGAATAATATTCTTCTGCAATAGGGCACACAACTAGCAACAAGAGTCATCCAGTGACAACTATCTACTTGGTTTTTGAAAAAGGACATCTGACCAAATTGTAGTCTACATGAAGAGAGCAATTGATGTTTGTAATTCATTTTGAAGTGAGACCAAAATTTGAGAGATGCAAGTTCCAAGTGTCACAAGGTTGGGGCAGAAATCCTGGTAAATGAACAGGAAAATTTTATAACAAAATGTAAACCAGTACAACTAAGCTCCCATCAAATTTTTAAGCTTATTAATTAGGTGAGATGTTGCAAATAAATTCAGGCATGTCAGATATTAAATTTGTAGTCATAAAAACAATGTCATTAAGAAAGATTAAAATAAAAAATAAAAAACAACAAAAAATATTCATAAATCCTGTAAATATAAAGGAGAAGTAAATGAAATTTAGATGAGAAACTACTCACAAGAGGTGATACAGGCACTTTGTTGGTAGGAAACTCATGATTTGGCAAATTTGTGACCTGGAAGGCGCGGTGTGCTTCAATAAGATTATCCATATTGGAGGAACGCCTACCGCCACACCATTGACAGCTCTGGAAAGCAGAAGCCATAAGTACAGAACAAATGAGATGCTACACAATTAATAAAACCCATAAGCTATCAATAACCATAATGAAAATCTGAAGAATGAATTACACATGTTATATGCAGGCAATAACAAAGTTTGGCATAATTAACTAATGATATTTCTACTAATCAAGTATGAAAGAATAGCTTGGTAAATGTGAAGTAAAAGATACAATGTCATTATGCTATGTACTCCTGCATCACTTCATGAATTGTGCAATAATTTCAAGCAAAATTGAGCAATTCTTTGAAAAACTATTACTGCTAAAAATTAATTGCCTTTACAAAATCACAATAACCAGTCCAGACCCAACAACTCAACTTTATTTCATTTACACTGTAATTTGAAACCAGAGAAAATGCACTAATTAGTGGATAAGAACAATGAATAAAATTGTACAAAATCCAATAAATCATAATTCTTAGAGCAACACAGAAGAATATTAATATACTCAAGCAGACTAAGTCTATTGATCTCTCAAACACAAGGACATAAATAGAAAATTATGTTCTACCATCATAAATCTATACACAATCATGAAAAAATATAAAAGATAAGACACATATATTTGTGAGACACCTCAGTATGAGAAAGAGAAAATACAAACAAAATTATCAATAATGATACGAGTGTTTATAGTAGTCCTTGGTTGCCAATAATAATGTGTTTTCAAGGATTTGCAAATTGTCAAAAACTGTACTGTATAGTGAAATTGTATATAAAATATTCAAACAATTATATTTTTACCCTAATGTAAACTGAATTATATGAAGACTTTACATTGCAAAAAAATTTGATTTCAAATTACAGTAATTATTTCAGGAATCTTTCCATATCAAAAAATGTCTATAAAATACATTTCCTTCATACTTAACCTTACATGCTTGGAAGAGAGTTGATTATTGAAATCGTGTATGGATTTCTGCCAGTATCTTTTATTTGCACTGCTTGCAATAATTCTGCAAGTATTCATGAAGCTATAAGAAGGACAAGAAAAGTGGCATGCCAAGCCATGAACTCACCTTGAATAGAGTGAAGGCCTCAGTAAGGGTGGATCTCCCTGATGAGAGGTCTACAAGACTGAGCACACATCTACACAATTACAGTCTGAAGCTGACAATGCATACAACTCAACATCTGCAAAATACAATGCCGTCATCAGTAGACTTGTGCATCAATGAGGCTGGTTGACTTCTGTCAACAATCAGGCCAAGAGGGAAAAATAAATCAAGAAGGACTTAGTCAGCACAAATAGGAAAGAAATGAATCGTCATTGTGCAGAATGAATGAATAAAGAACTTAACTATGAGTATGTATCTAACTGTAAAGCAGTAGCTCAAAAGAAATTGGTTCTGACTTGTAAAATAGTATTACAATAGTTACAATTTAGGCATATCATACCCAAATAAAGTGAATGGTACCAATTTTATGCATGTAGCAATAAATACAATGTTCACACCATTTTACCAAATATTTCAACAACAAAAAATTACTCACTCAAGAAAGAGAATCACACAATTTTAGTTGATACAGAATTTGAAATTTAACATTTAGAACATTGATTTCCTACACTTACGTGGAATGGAGAACACCAAATACTTTCAAACTAATTTACGTAGTGAATAATTGACAAACAACAACGCTTACTCTGAAAAACCACAATAACAGAAACTCAGCAATATGCAATGTGTTTACCAACATCACCTGATTTCCTTTTAAAAAATGAAAAACCAATCCCTCCCTTCACTGAACAAGTCACAACTGGCAGTGCGTCTATTCATATATCAACAAGAGCATCAATTTTGTTGTTCTTAAAGGAAATTCACTGATGTTTAGTAATTGTTGCTTACACTTTCAAATGTAGAAATCATCTGAGCAACATTGGCTAAACCAAAAGTTTGACTAACAGAAAAAATAATTTATGTTTTTTCTAACACAACTCAACTTATTTACATGACATTCAACTTCTCTGATACAGATATTCAATTAATTCTTCTGATACCTTATGATAAACTCTCCAAAATAATTTATATTGGAGGGATCTTTGGGGCAGACTTGTGTTGGCCAGTAAATCAATCCTAGCAAACCAAATTTACCAGAGCACTTTGAAACTCATATTCTTAGGCTAAACAAGCATTTTGAAAAGTTGTACATACAATACAATAATGTCTTGCACAGAGAAATCTTCCTGTACCATTTGTCACTATATTAGTGCTTGTTTCTAAATTGAGTTTCATGCATATGTGCTTACCACTTCACAAATGTTTTCAAATACAAACTCCTCTCCAGCTTGATGAACTCTACAAGCACAATTGTAAACATCTTTTAATCAGTGCATAGTATAGCAAAGTGAACTGTCTTGTAGAAATAATGAAACAGGTATAACAATGTAACAGGTATAACAATGTAACAATGTATAGTGTTTCCATTTTTTCATTTGATTCAGATATAGTACATTTAATGTTGACTTCATACATTTTCTGTATAAATTTTTTTCCATTTTTATGATTGAAATAGAATTATGAAAACCCTCTTTTAGGAGGTATGTGTGAATGCATTCAGGTCATAAAACCTATTTGGAAAAATGTTTATGTGCCAGATAAACAGTTGAGGGTACGGAGAAGTAAGTACAAGTACAGGCAGAGAGACAAAGTCACAGAGAGACAAAGTCATGAGAGATGGTTTAATCAGGAACAACTTTCACAAGAATATTGTTTGATAAGAAAAATAAAGTGCGAAGGACTGGTACAAAGAAGAGCATTATTGAATGGTGCACAGCAAAAAGCAAGGAGGCAGGAATTATAAAAAGAATAAATTCAATATTTGATTACAAAGTGCAAGAATTGGAAATGCAAATGAAAACTGCTAAAGGTGGATGCAGAATTGCAAAAAGCTAGGCAACTAGGACTCATTTGTTGAGTAGGTCAAATATTAAAATAAATGTATCAATTGGGTCATTAATTCTTGCAAAAAATAGAAACATGGAAAGAAATACAGCACATAGCTTTCTCGAATGAGACATCATAGAGCATAATTATATTAAAGTTTTGATCACAAGACATCCACCAGTATATGAGTCTCCTAGTGGAGACTATGAATAACTGAATATATAAAACTCAATGCAAGCAGCTAAGACTAAGATTGCTTTTTCAAAAGTATACGAACTTATTCTTTAGAGCCAAAAATTATATAATTATTGATTCAGGTAACTTTGAATGAGACAAACTCATTATATGCTCCCACTCCTAGGAAAAGACAAAACACAAGAAATATTTACAGTAAGTGTATAGTGATAACTAGGTATTATTCTTCAAACTTCTCATTACATTGAACATGCTTGATACCCAGCATTTCATGCTGAGCATTTTTTCCTGAACTTAAATTGCTTGATGTAAGATCAAACCTACAAGCATATAGTAATGCAGTCATAGCACTGCACTGCTCTTAGTTTTACGGTTGATCCACTCATCCTCAACATAAATTTTATATTTCTTTAAACATTAAACAGAAATCTCAAATGCAAGGACAAACAAAATGGGTTTTAGTGCTTAAAAGCAGACTGTTACTTATCTTTCCTTCAGCCCCAGTCAACAACACATGGCCTATGGAGGCAACCTACTTTCCCCCCCCCCCTTAGCAACAAGGTTTAACTTGAAAATCTTCAATATCTAAGATACAGGGTGTCCTAAAAATAGCAAAAATTTTACAAGGCTGTAGTTTGAATACTCAAAAATGCTAGGAAGCTGGGACAGGTTTTATTTGAGAGTAATATTCAACATTTTATTTTGTATCCAGAACATGTTGATACCCATCTAATATATACCCATAGTAGCCTTACTACAACCATTTAAAAATGTATACATCTTCAGGGTATACCCTGTGCATGTCCAATTTCTCACAATGAGGTAAGAATAGCAAATATATCTTTAGAAGCTATTTTACATAATGAAAACTATGATCTATATTCAGAATTCTTTTTTTCACTCTACAGTGTAACTCCATTGCAGAGTGCATATCCCACCACTACTAGTTTTAAATTAAAGTCTATATTACAACAATGATAGTGATATAGATTAATACTTATTCCTTTGCTCATTATCTACAAATGCCTTTTTTACAGGAGCTTTTTTTATATTCATGTACATATATATAATTCAGTAACTTCTAAAACTTATGTTCAAGTTTTTCCTCTAAACATAGTTGACCAATTTGTAACATTTATATTCTCTTATATTTATCAATTCAATTGTAATATTTATATTCTCACAATTGAACTAATCTTCACCTCACGTTATCCACCATTTTAAATAAAAATTAAACATGATAGTTTATAACAAAAATAAAAGTATAATTAAAATTATTATGCATAAAATACTAACAACCATTATATTAATATGCACGCCCTGAAACCAAACCCTTCAAGATTTATTATATATCAAGACAGAATTATACATAAATTTAAATCGTAAGGAATAATTGTCATCCATTTTGTAAGAAAAAATGCAGGTCATGTGCTGAACATTTTGCTGATCTGGAACTTTCAAATACGAGAACATAAAAAACCGGGACAACGTGAAAATTGTATTTAAAAACAGAGGAAATGTCGCGTTAACCTGTTCTGGCTGAAGCAGCATCACTCCGGTTGGCAACGAAATCTCGACGTAGTGTCGGCAACTTAAATGCATTAACGAATGACAAATGACAAGATAAGCTCCCAAAAAAGGGTCAGAACGTTTTTTTTCACGGCATCCGTAGGAATGAATTGAAATGAAACAAATGTAACTGGCTTACAAAGAACATGCCAATAGAGCCACCACGGGAGGCGAGACGATTGTCACTGAGCGAGCAGCGCTTTCAAGTCGGTCACTCAGGTGAACCTCTGCCAGCTTCTAATGCATACTTTCGAGTTATTAACTAACATTTATCACTCAACTGAGTTTGATAGACATTCATAACATCAAACACTTCTTTTGCCATTAAAATCACTATTTATTAAACTTACAGTTAGCAAAAAACTCTTACTTTTTGCTCAAATATATAACCGATTGTCTCTCTGCGTTGACTGGGCAGCCATTCCGCGGCGAGCACTGAGAACTAGAATCTAGCCTCGCACAAGCTACCAATAATGGCAAATCACAGCGAAAAAATATTAATCTTACTGTTGCGAAAAATTAATAGCCGGAAATATTCACAAAAATCAAATAATTACAATTGATTTCAATTATTTTTATTATTATCATTTTCGAAGATTGAAATTATGATTTACGTATCAAGCTTTCTTCATTAAGCAATGACAAAAGAAATCAACATATTACAACTAATATTCACAATATTCAGCGAAAAGTATATTTTTTCCATAAGATGTTACATGTAAGAATATATTTTGCAACATAATCATGAACTATGAACTTGCAGATTTTGACCGTTTTCTATGAATAAAATGTTACTGACGTCCTTTACTGAATAACCGCATTATGAGATTTAAAAGAGCATGCATGAAGAGAATTTCCAACTGTGTGAATGACTATTGAACAACAGTGCTAAGTTAATTCGAATAAATAATCAGTTTGTTGAAAATAAATAGTTTTAATTTGCTTTTCTACACGTTTTTAATATCAGATATAATAAAAACCAGAGGTTTAAATCCCGTCACAATAAAAAAAGTGCGGATGTAAACTCAAACATTTTACAATGCAAAAACAATACGTATGAAAAAAGAAAAATTATTTTACTCAAAGGGCCATTATTAAGATTTGGAGGCAAAAACGAAAATAAAGAAGATACAACGATGTTGCGAAATGAATTAATAGGTTATATATATAAAGAACTGTAATAAAATACATACCACCTCTCTTTTAGGAAAGCCTATGTTTTCAACATTCAATGAAATTTTACAATTCCAATATGTTGAGCTAAACTCTGAATATCCTGCGCTAATATCAATTGACTATATTGGAAAGCTACACACCTCTGAATACGGACGGATGGTAGACTCAGATGGAATATTGAGAAGATTATTAGTACTATAAGACTGGATGCTGAGCGATGAGACCACACAAGGTTCTGATAGGGGTAGCTACGTATTATGGCACATTGTGTGCTTGACTTAAAAGAACATTCGCAACATGCCTTTGAGTAGTACCTATACATCACATCAAAGCAAATAACAAAAATTTATCTGTAATGAAATGAAAACTTCGATAAAAGTATATCGAGTTTATGTGTACCTTCCGGGTGAGAGTTTCTGTTCCCACAACAACTGTAACGACAACTGTTAGGATAACAACTCTTTTCTTTAGATCCATATACGAGCACGTTCTAGTTCTTAGTACATTGTGAACCACAATGCAATGAAACTATTGTGGTCCGTAGACCACGTCTTAAGTAGCACTGATCTACGATATCTATGATATCCTCAACCTTTAACAACATGGATCTCTAGCCTACAGTGATAAAAATACCAAGGCAAGCCAAACTTATTGAGGAAAAGTGTAACTCAAGAATTACCCTCAACTATCTACATTATATGTGCAACGAGTGTCTTTATATCCCTCTCTTCTATCCATTTACGTTTCAATTCTTGTCTTTTGGTCCACCCATATGCTCAACTCTCTTTCACAGCTTTCCTGCTGGCACCAATGATGTATGTATGATACAAGGGGAGAAAGGCAACGGGTATTACAAAAAATTATCAATTTATCCCATGTAATGTCTAGTTTAAACTACATTCAAGATTTCGATCAAATTTCTTCCTTTAATAACGCTTTTCTTTCACAGCATGTTAATTCTATAAAGTGGGCAACTGTCATAAATTTCATTTCTGACGTTTAATAAATTAATCTTCCCTTTTTTCTGCTTTAAAGGTCCCGTCATTTCAGAACTAGAATAGCAATTCTACGCTATGGTGCTACCACTGGTTACGATATCTGTACTTATTTTTCGAAGTTAATCAACGAGAACTGAATATTTGAGAACATTGATATAGCTTTAAGTATTATGGGAGTTTCACAACTTCTTAGTACAGATCCTGATGAGTGAAATTCAGAAAGTTACACAATAAGTACAGTTAATAGCAAAAAAACTTGAGGAGAGTTAAGACGTTTCCCATTTCAGTGAGATGCGCCAGTAGAATTCAGTTTCAAATCGCCTTCAACTTACCCATTTTACCTGGAAGAATTGCAACTCCAAATCGTATTACCTACAATAAGTCTGGAATTATAATCATATTATTATGTAGCGCATGAAGATGTTTTAATATCAAAGGCTAATTCAACATGAATGTCTCGAACGTGTTCTCGTGAACATACAAGTACGACGGACTCATGCTCAATTTGTTTCGGGATTCTTTGTGCAGCTTGTAGGTTGTAACCATGCTTTCCCCACGGCTTAATGTTATAAAATTACCTATCATTTTTAGGAATGTGAATGATTATTGTTTTAATTACAAGCTTTGTTTCCTGGGTTTCACAATAAACACTGCTGTACTAATACGTACACCATGAAATATTTAACAAATTCACAATTTCAATAAAAAGTTTTCAAAAACCCGGAACAGTAATTCGTCTGAAAACGATTTAAATATCTAATTTTCATTTCGGTCTTTCCTTTTCTATTGAACATTCTATAGTTTTACTTATTTTCTCCCTTCTTCCTTCCTCTCTGTATTTTTCCATCGCACCTGATGACCTTTCCAAGTGCAGACGTCGGTCGATGATCCGAGCCTTTTGTGCTGACGCCTCACATCTCAATAATATCAAAGACTTAACACTAATATGCACGACCGTAAACGTTTAGATCGTCACGCAAAACTGGCTTTATTCTATCTTTATATTGGCGAAGTTGAAACTATTCTCAATATATTTATTTGGAAATGAACTTCACACGAAGGCGGCAGGAGATGATCACATGTAACTGAAATGAAGAACGTTCTTGTTCTCTACTCTGTGCTATTAGTAATTTCCATGTCCCAATGCATACGCTCGGGCACAGCTGCAGCTGAACGTGTGTTTAGTGAGAATAGAAGCTATGGACTTTTATCTCTGGTGTAATGAATGCATACAGTACACAGGATGCTACAGCCACACTTCACATAATATCGAAATATGGTTGCACACAACTGTAGGTAGCATGTTTATCAATGTGTTTAACGTGCCTCCGAGTGTACTTCTATTTTTGTTAGCAAGTATTGTTGGATAAGAAAAAATAGTATGAATTCTCCAAAAAGAATACAGAAATAATTTGAGAGATGAGCTCTAACTGAGTTGATGTATCCAAAGTCTTTATTCAGTCAGAGGTTTCGCTAAAATCTTAATGAAATCAGCGGAACATTGATAAAAAATTCGAAATTTATTAACATCATAAACACGTAACGAGTAAAATTATTCATATTGCTTCATTCCAGATGACGCAGCAAGTTAATGGGAGATTTTCAGTCAGAGTTGCGACTATATCAATAAGAGTTTAAAATCCGCAAAAAATGCTCATTTTCTGTATGCAATTGAGCAATCCAGATCCATTCAAACGTCACGAGTTCTATTTATGCCTGATTTTTGTTTAGTGTAAAGTGAATGAAAGCCGTAGTGTCTTGCTTGTTAAAAAGTATTCGCTTGGGATAAAAAATATATATTTAATATTAGCACTGAATGTAGTAGAACTCGTCATTTTCTCCGAAAGACTGTTCTTGATATTGAAGAATTTTGTCCTTTTATGGCCTGAATTAAACTTGCGCATTTCTGAATAGGTTCAGTTGAAATCGGATGCTGAATAATGGGAATGAATAAGGAAGTATTTTGGTTAATTAATAAACTTATTTTTTTCTGCCTAGTAGTGCTTGAGCAGTAATTCTCAATCAGTGCACCGCTTGGTTCTCATTGGTGTGACCTGAAATTTTGAAAAGTCGACGTCAACTTATGAACATTTTAAAACCCCTATGAGTCTACTGCTTCTAATCTAAGTATAATACAGTAGTCTATGGGTGTGACGCTATGCCGTATACAGCATACTACGTTTTTATCTCATAATGGTGAAATGTTTTTTCAATTATATTTAGCCTCGTGTACTGCAACATGTGCTCGTAAGGAACTGCCGGTGTACAAAGTCATTACCGTTGGGTTAATATATCCCAAACAAACTTTAAAAATCATTCCCTTTAGTCCCATACTCAAAATGTTTCGTTCAAAATTACGGCAAAATTACATGGAGATTAGTAAAGATCAGTGGTAATTTACGCAATATTTAGGTCAGTATGAAAATAATTTAGTCGTGAAAGCTTTAAAAAGCACAGTGGCTTAGAGGTTCTTCCATGGAGGACAGAATGACGATCAGGCTTTTCTGAAAGATTCCTTCCTTATAGCTGAGACAAACAAAACAAAATATTCGTTGCTGTTTGTCACAGTTTACTCTCAGAGTAGGCTAATTAATTCAGAAGCTGAATAATAGCTTTTCTTTAGCTGAACGCGTGAACATTTCGCTCTACTAAAGTTAAGTAGAATTTGGTAGTCCTGTACAATAGTTTCTAATTTTGAATCCAAAGGATAGAATAACAAGGAAAACAGTAATAATAGAAGTTCTTGAAAATATGTCACTCTTATCATAGAATTATAGCATCACAATGAATGTATTCGTGTAGCAAATTATAACATTTTTCTGCAAGATATGTTAGGAATGTTGTTTAGAACAGAACGCGTGTTTAGTGCAAAGAGCGTCTAGCTCAGGTAGGTGTCACAATTATGCATAACAATCATGTATGAAAACCTATATCAGTCTATACATCAATTTCACTTCTGTTTTCTTCAAACCTTTAGGAAGATTGCTATTATAATTGCCTGTGGTAAAATGCAAGTATTTATCTCACCATGCAAGACAGCATGAAATAGTTTGTTCTAACCGACGTATTTCTCTTGAATTTCACGAGATGAATTTCCTCGCAACAATGCTATTTATTCGTCAACAGATGCCCTCGTACATATGAGTTCTTTGCCAGTTTTACATGATCAAGTTGAAACAAGCATGAACCACGACACTGAACACTGTACGGAAAGCGCTGTTACGCGCAGAGTTGGTGTATTTTAAAGTTACTCTCAACCATTTCTCTAACGGAACTCGAAACTGTAGTCAAATGTAGGAAAACACGAGTATAACTAATAGCTCAGTTGATAACAACTCTTACAACAACTCTTACGACAACTGTTACAACAACTGTTACGACAACAACTGTTACGACAACAACTGTTACGACAACAACTGTTACGACAAACAACTGTTACAACAACAACTGTTACAACAACAACTGTTACGACAACAACTGTTACAACAACTGTTACAACAACTGTTAGACGACAGCAGCAACTGAACAAGTTTGGAGTTTCTCGCAGGTGTGAAGAAATATAAGACCACACGTACTGCTGGCTCAGCAGGTGTGTGGAGTGTGGTGTGTGGAGTGTGGTGTGTGGAGTGTGGTGTGTGGAGTGTGGTGTGTGGAGTGTGGTGTGTGGAGTGTGGTGCAGCTGTGGTGTGCTGCAGTGACAGTTCAAAAGTAGTCAAAATTAATAGAGGAGCAACACAACCATCAGTGATAACAGCATTATACATAGTAAGCAGCACTAACAATGCTACCAGCACTAACACTGTTAGCAGCACTAGGAGCAGCACTAGGAGCAGCACTAGGAGCAGCACTAGGAGCAGCACTAGGAGCAGCACTAGGAGCAGCACTAGGAGCAGCACTAGGAGCAGCACTAG
>VCRD01000281.1:144663-159725 GCA_006783055.1 Trinorchestia longiramus
GTGGCAGCACTAGGAGCAGCACTAGGAGCAGCACTAGGAGCAGCACTAGGAGCAGCACTAGGAGCAGCAAGTCCTACAGCTACAGGGGTCAGTGGCCACCAGTTCAACGCTACAGCAACTCATGAGAACAGCAACTCCGCCTCTCAAATCACCTCGATTTGACGGTGCTGTGTTCAAATTAAAGTACAGGCTGCGGCAACATAACTTCCTTTTTTCAAAGCGCTTTGCTTTGAAAATAAGGAAGTCATGTCGTCCCGTGTAGAAGCGTCGGAGTACTGAGACGGTGTCCTCTATCTCATTGCATCGCTCTGAGCTAAACAAATGTTCACAGGTGTCAAGTGATAAGGGGTGTTGACATCTCTAGGCTGGTATAAGAATTATATTAGTTAGGGGCTGTCGAGAACACCACATTTCAGGCGTAGGTTCATGTACTGATGAACTGAAATGACACTTTAATCGTGTATATTTTGTAACGGTGCTCCTGTTCAAAAGCTCACGTTTGCTTCTGTGGCAAGGAAGTAAGTTGTCACTATGAGTTCAGTGTATTGTGTGTTGCCATGATTTTTACTGGTGCACGAAACTATCGATAACTTTGAGAAATACATAATAATGAAAATATTTAAAACTAATGATGATCCATGAGTGTACGTACTTCAAAATTGTAACCATTTCTAACAACTACTCTCCTAAAACAAAGAGAGGCTCATGTTTTTGACCATTACTATCAATTACTCTCTTATAACAAACAAAAGCTGATTTTTTCGACCATTACGAACAACTACTCTCTTATAACAAAGAGAAACTCATATTTTCGACCATTACTAACAACTACTCTCGTAAAACAAATGAAACATATAATTTGCCACAATGTTCTGCTCTCGAAGCTGTTGTGGGTCAAGTACCTCTATGGAATTATTACCTAACACAATAATACATGTATTAGAAACGTGGTTTAGCCAGTCCCTGCATTGCATGTGAATGATAGCTACTCATTATGTATGCAAAATCATGGGCAAAAACGCACCCCTTGGAACTCAAGTTCTACATTCTTCTTAGGAACACCAAGATCTTAGCCGCAATTCTCAACTGAGAATTTAACTTGTACATCCTTTTTATTCCTCGGAACACCTATGTCTATTTCAGCCTAAATCCTTGTCCCCCCTGAAAATTTTACCTATATTTCCTTCCTTGGAAAACTCACTCCTCATTCCGACTCCTCATATCTGCTTTTCAAAATAGGTTTACAAACAATAATTTACGCATCAAATTGTTTACTTACTTCATCCTCCTGTAATTTACTCAACTGGAGGTCAATGTTCATCCCTCCCTCAGCACCTGTTACTCATGAGACAGCGATGAACTCGTTCACTAGACGGAAAATGTTCACTGTCATGAACCATGAACATGAACCACTACGCTCTGTGGTTCATTGCGACACTGCTAAGCTCGTCTAGTGCATTCAGACAGGTTCTGCAACTCCTAGTTACAACTTGTGAAAATACGTAAAATGATCTAAACTGGTGGAAATAATGATAAGACACTCTACGTTGGTTGTTGCTTAGAACTTTATAAATATTGATTGAAAAACAATAAATTTTTGACCATAGATAAGGAATTAAACAAAAAGTAAGTGTAATTTCAAATTTTATGTTACGGTATGGTTTTTTTAGTTATTACAAAAATACTCTTCAGAGGAACAAAATTTTATGGAAATAAGGATAAAACCTTGCCGTCAATAATATTTCCAGAGAAACTATGAATGTTGCAGACAAAAAAATCAAAATGACTAGTATTTACAAGTACTTCCTTTCCCTTGCAAAACATCTAGTCAACAATCATTCATTGATTTCATTAAATTCCTAAGAATTTATTGAAAAAATTTCCCCAGCACTCCTGGACAACACGCCAAAGCTCCTGCTTGTTTTCATCTCGTCTGCCATCGGCGTAAACTTGCCTAGCCAGTATACCTCATAGGTTTTCTATAGGATTTAGATCTGGCGACTTAGCTGGCCAACTCGGTGTGCATATTGTGGCCATTAAGCCACTCTCTTGTGTGTTTTGAAATGTGGATCGCTGCATTGTCTTGCTGAAACACAGCGGTATTCTGATGAAAATTATCTAAAAATGGTATAAGACTTTTTTGCAATACTTCAGTGTACTTTACTGAATTTTGTTTTCCCTCCGTCTGTACCAGACTCGCCTTACCTTCTGCTGAAAAAGCTCCCCTAATCATCAATGACCCTCCTCCGAATGGCCTTCTGCTGAAGATCTGCTCATCCTTCCCCAAATTATGCCAATAGTATTGGAAACCATCGGGCTCGTCTATATTGAACTTCTTTTCGTCTGAGAAGACAATTTTTGTCCAGATGTCACCATTCCGTTGTACTTTTTCCCTTACCCACTCTTCTCGGCGTTTCTTGTGTATCTTCTTCCGCTCTGGTTTTGTTTTCGTCTCCCTAAATAATTTTTTTGAACTATTGAAAATTTGCCTAACTCTTCTGGGAGTTACATTCAACTTAAGACACGTTTAAAGATTTTTGGAACTATTTTCTGTAGATGAAGCCTCACGTAGCATTCGGTGCCGACAGGCTGGAGTAAGCTTGGGTGGACGTCCAGGGGATTTATTTGATCAGTACGATTCAGGATTTTGCAACAAAATTCGAATTACTGTTCTTGACCTCTTAATCTGCTTCGAAATTGAATAATAGGAGCATCCCTGACTATTTAGAGCTATTATATGACCTTTTTCAAATTCCGAGAGAGAACTTTCTCTGCCCATGCTGTAAAATATAGATTTTTCACAATTTAAACCTGATTATAAGATACTACAATGTCTACTTGCTGTCTAGGGGACCGCAAGTGTGTTTTTTTGATTCTATTCTTAGTCGTCAGAGATGAAATATTTCGGATAAATGTAATTTTTTACAAGGTGTCTTATCTTTATTTCCATCAAATTTTGATCCTCTGAAGAGAATTTTTGTAATAAGAGTAAAAAACTATACTGTAATATAAAATTTGAATGTACACTTACTTCTTGTTTTATTTCTTACCTATAATGAAAAGTTTATCGCATCATAATCAATATTTATAAAGATATAAGTAAAAATGCAGTGTCTTATCATTATTTCCACCACTTTATGCATGTTTGAATTAAAGTAAGGTTTTGTTAAGAAGGCACGCCGCTAAATAATCTCTTCAAAATCCTTCACCCGAGTAACAGTGACACAAATAACAGGAGAACAGTGACTTTTATTAAAAAATACAAGTAAAATATTACATGCTCATACAGTCGGAGTCAAATATAGCATTCTGATACGCACGAGGTCGTGAAACTAGAACTATAATGATCTGAGGCATCAAGACAAATGTGCTATGTAACATATATGCATAAATTTCGCTCCTTTTTGAAGTTTCACAGCAATATTTATACTCAGGCTGAAATTCAAGTGTTTGGTTGGACGTAAAGAAAGTTCGAGATGTATTTTAATTCAATGTACGCAATGTCCTGATCGTGGTCATGCACTAGAGTTACTTGTATCATTGTCCCATGTGAGTGTCACTTGAACCCACACGACTGAACAAGTCCTAGCCATGAAGCTAATTACACTAAGTCTCAGTCATTGAAGTTATAAAAGCACAAAGAAATAACGTAAAAATTAAGGTCTGCGTTTTCTTCTAAATAATTTTTATGTATTCCGCTTACTTAAAATTTACTAATAACATACTGCCAAGCAGACAAAAAAAGAGACACTTTCTTGGTACGGTGACGTAGTGTTGTGTGCGTGAGTAGTTTACACCTTTATTCTGTTGTCATAAGATGCATCGTTGAGTTTCAAGTAGACAGCATACTGGACAGAGCGTAGTCGTGTAGAAATTATAATCTTGTAGCCTATTACAGTAATATTATTACAGGGAATTCAGCATTAATTCAAGAGGCATTCTGTGAAACCTGTGTTTATGTGCTTATTTTAATTCGTTTCCACTGTAAATTAATAGGTTTTCAGTCTAGACAATTAGACACTTTAAAATTTAAATTAATAAGATTTTTTTTCAGAGTAGGTTGTAAATTGAAAACAAAAGAATTCCAAATGAAATAGGAGATAATTAGATCGTTATTTTCATACATATGAAGTAAGTAAACAACTTAATGCGTTGCTAAACCTATTTAGGAAAGCTAATAATTATAAGTGAATTATTGCGCGATTATTGAACTGTTTTCAATAAATTAGGAACTCGTATATTGAAAATTTACGAGAGTGTTAAAGTGCATATATTGTAGTTAGACATAAACTGTTTGACAATAAACTGTAAATAAGGCATTACTGAATATGAACATAGCCTCACCATAATTTATACAATAGTTAGAGAGTTTTCTTCTGAGACCATTTTGATAATTGTTGCATGCTCGTGCAGGTTTAGGTACCGGGAGACAGTGCTTCGTCTTAAAATAAAAACTTTTCGATTTGAGTGCTGATTACTTTGATCTATGCTGGCAAGATTATTTCTTCATTAACTATTTATATTCGGTCTGTCTACAACGACATGGTCTCGGTCGATCATACGTATTGGTATGTCACAGGAAGTGTCTCCATAGCAACGTCTTTGTGCCTTACCTGGTCTTAATGATCGAACAAGTTGCCTTTACTAACTTGCTACAGTTCCTCATAAATATACTAGTCACCTCACAATTGAAAATGTTCACTCGTTTTTTAATGAATTTTTTTAGTACTGTCATCCCCAAGATACACCGAAATTAAAAGTTTCCATATTGAAAGGAAGAAGGTTAATAACGGAAAAAAACGTGTTTTGTAATCCAGCACGTTGAAATCCAGCATCTCTGATATCTACAACACAATACTTGAAAGACATGGACCAAAAATATAAAAATGAAATGTTTAAAAAAATTGTATTTATGATGCGTAAATACTCGTATCTGTAAAATGAGCATATTTTTAGAATCCTTAATTTACCAAGCAAACACAAATTAATATGTATGTGTGTATATATATATACATATATATTAATATATATGTATGTATATATATGTATATATATATATATATATACAAGAGCTTTTATTATGCAGGGTTGATTCAGAGATAGGAGCTTTCAATCTGTTTAAAAATTCTGCTATAGAATGAGAGACATGATGTTCTTCTAGTGATACTGAAATAGGTTTGATGTTTTCATGCGATTTTCAAACATTATTTTCATAAACGTTCATGGCTCTTAAGCGTTCACATGCTTACTAACTCACCACAGTTCTATTAAAATGATTCCAGATGTCATAAGTCGTGCATATAAATATTTTTGGAAGAAATGTTCCCTCTGGTAAACAACACCTGATTTTTATTACTGAACAACACCTTTTCAACAGGAGGCTCACTATTATGGGCTCCTGTGAACAAGACGGGAATATTTCCCCGGTTCAAGTGTACGCACATTTATTTCTCAGAGATACAGCATCATTTGATACATCAAAAACACTTTATTCGTCGCAAACTGAGTTTTGTAATCGATATCAGCAATCGAGTATCTGTTCATCTTATCATGTCCACTCCATTCATCAAGCCGCATCGTCACAAAAACACTAAATAAACATGAGCGTTCTTTAATAAAAGAAGAGATGTTGTCAACTGCTTGAATCACAATAGGCGTCACTACAAAACTACAATCAAGACAAGCATCTGGCGGCCAGAATACCAGGAAATTTATTCTGATTGCGAGAGATTCCTTGTTGTAGAGCACTGATACGCCAGAATTTATTTTGACCTATGCTATGAATATAGCTAGTCTCCTCCTGTTTCACCTACCTTGTAACACCAACATTTATGTTCCTTGAGTGTGCGTTTGTACGTTGAAATCGAAGCCACTCACGCCTATACTGTACATGATGAGTGCAGTAAAAGTTCCTTTACTCTTTTAAAGATTGATGAAGCAATACCTGATAAAGTTAAGTAATGAACTATATATCAAATGAAATAAAAAATTGAAATTATATTAAGTATCTAATACATTTGTGCAAATAATATTTTGCACTCAAAAATAGTAGTATTATCTATGAACCCTAAATGACGAACCGCAGCAAAGAACAGCGAGCAAGACTAATGGAAAGTTATTTCAGACAAAATGGATCTTTAGTTGCAGTGTAGGGAGACTTCTTGACGACATTTAATCAACGAATCTGAAATCAGTGTTCAAATAACAACTGACGATTTTTGAAATGATTTTTAGCCCAATGCAACAATGATTCCGCAAGACTGTCGCTGCGGTAATTCTATTAGTTTGTTTAAATCCCTTCTTTAACTAAATCCAATAGACTTGTTCTGGTTCCAGTGATCGTGGCCTAAACCATAACTAACAACGCTCCTTGTTTTCGAATGACTACTTGGGGGTAAATTTCCATAAGCAAAGACCAAAATCAATCATATTGTACGTCAAATTTTTACTGGACATTACAGTACTTTTTGTAACGGAAATGAAGTTCGGTAACGCGTCTTTGAGGATTCGAGAGAGAAGGATTTCAGTTCGTGCACAACATTCCACCACAGATTCCGCAGACGGTTTCTTTAGTAAAGTCTTAAAGTTTTTCTGAAGAAGGGTGGACATGGTTCTGACGGTTACATTCCCCTCATTTACCATATTTCTGAGCTTTTCTCTGATGGATTTTATATGTTTTGAGGTTCTGTCAGTTCGAGGATGACCTTGCTCAAGTCTATTTTTAACTTGTCTAGTCGTTTTGAGCAGCTTTGGCGTGCTCAAAACGACATTATGTTAAGTTTTAAGCTTTTAGGGATATCCGGTAGTGATTTTCCCTCCTTATGCAACTTTAAAATAAATATTTTAGCGGTTATACTGTAATATAAGTATATCATGCCTGGAAAACACTCAATTTCGTTAGTACATGAAAAAAATAGAATACTAGTGTGAATAAGTAAGTGACTTTGCATTTGAATGTACATAGCGATAATTATTGAACATCCTTTGTAAAAACTCAACTTGCATTGAAATGCAATGAAAATATAGAAAAATAAAAACACGAAGCATCAAGCAAATCAAGTTTTTCTTCAGGGGTTCGAAGAGTAGAAGAACATAAAATTATATGTGAAAATACGATAGATTTGCTATGATACGAATGAGGAAAAGCAGTTGTATGAAGTCCATGCGCCAGCGATTTAGTCGTACTGATAGTAATGCAGAGTAAAACTTTATAAAAGCCCCTGACATGTTCCTTTGACGTAAGAGAATAATAAATATGTTGCTAGAATGGGAGCATCAAATGCATTGAATGGTAAAGGATCTTTCAAAAATTCATCCGATAACAAATGAGTGAAAGAGATGAATAGAAATATATCTATAAAATAAAGTTTTGTGCCATCATCCCTCCTATAGTTAGATTATGGTTTGGCCTCCAGTTAGACTAAGAATAGAAAGGTAGGAAAAAAAGGAAGAAGAAACGAAGAAAGAAAAACCGTTTGTTCAGATAAAATCAGAGACGAAGTCCGTGATGTATCTGTGATATTTCCTACACTGGAAATAGCAATGCACTGCAAGAAAAGAAAAAACTGAAAGTGGGACACAATCAAAAGGGCGACTTCGATAAAGCCATAGCTAAGGAAGAAAATAAAGATCCGTAAGCCGTAGTGTAAAGCTCACAACGAACAAAGCAACGACCGTGTGGACAGGATCGTGATGAGTGCTTCCGCTGCTGCTCATGGTGACTGGTGGTGACTGGTGGTCATAGTGGTGTAGTCTAGGTATTACTAGTGGTTCATTGTTACATAGCTTTCAAGAATTATTGAAACACAATTATGTAAAAATGAATTCCCCGAGTTCGGAAGTGGAATTCTATGATCATCAGTAGAGGGTTGTGTATTGAGGCATAACACCAGACACACAAGGAAACAAGTACGTGAACTGAGTTAAAACGTAAAGCTATTACCCGCTAGTCAGCAAACGCTGCAGAGAAAGCTTAGTATTTCAATTCTGTGTGTAAACTACGTCAAACAAATACACACTAACGTACTTTTTTACGGAGTCGCTGTGCGATTATTTGTGATGAGCAGCTTCATAATTCAGGGGACCGGACAAGACAAATTGTTGCTCTCGCGTTGTATAGCTTATGTAGATGCTCGTTACTACATGATGGACGGGCTGCGCCACAGTACAGTTAACACAGTACGGAAAACACAGTATTTTCTGTACTGTGGGCTGCGCATTGAACTGCCGTAGCAATAACATGAAGGTCTGATGCACCTCCTCACTGCCGTCTGATCATATTCAATGATGACTTCATGTAATTTGAAGAGTTAAAAAAAGATGTTTCTGAGGACTTGTAGCCCTGGAAATGCTTTAACACTGATTTCGTGATGCTATTTTTTCCAAAATGTCGGATAAAGTGAGGGTGAAACTAATTTCAATGGCTCTGATTCCCAAAGACTAAAAAGTGCGTTTCCACACTAATTTCCTCGTTAATATTGTCACGTATTAGTAGCTTGTGGCGGTGATATCGACGAATATCATCTAACGTATCCTCACACCAGCAAAACTGACGGGGAAATTCTTGTCCTGCGTTGCATTTTGACTCTGTACGTTTGATCATACATGATCAGCGCTACAATGAACAGGATACAACGGACATGGCGTGCTGTTAAGTGTCAATAGCAAGTCAAAGATCCATGCTCGAAGGCGTCAAGCTCTACTTCAGTTGGGGGAGTTGTGGCGCGCCGTTGCTTTCGTAGTGTAGCGTGACCTCGATGTTACGTCTGATGTACGGTGTTAAAACTCTTATTCGGTCCCGTTATCATGATCTTAATAACTTCACAACGCCTGCACAAAATGGATGAAGATACAAACGCATTTTTATTTAATGGAGTTAAACTTAGTCCCTACCGAACAGCGTAGCACAGCGTGTAAAATGGAAGTCGTGTGAGAGCTAGTTGCCTGTACGAGGTGGATGAAAAAGGACGTGGATTATGAGTCGGTCCCATTGAGTCACAGTCCAATAATAAAAAGTATAAGGTCAGCATTCCAATGCCTTTTTAGAACCTGTCATTCTTAATGTTTGTATAAAGAAGCAACACCAAAAGATATTTCATAATGTTAGTCAGTAGTGACAGAACCTCTAACACCTCCGGTATTGAGAGGTAAATTTAGAAATATTTCTCATTATAAGGAAAAATCCAACAAGAAACAAGTCTTCCTTTCATTTTCTCTAATTATTTAGATAGCTTAATACTGAAGGCACGCATTACATACATAGCACCGGTCAACATGCGAGGTGGCCTACCTATGTTTTCGCATCTATAACTCGTTAGGTTTTACTGCTGAGATGCAAACACGCTACCACTAGGATGTCACCTAGCATCTGGGAAGAAGAGACACGCTACCACTAGGATGTCACTTAGCATCTGGGAAGAAGAAGAGACACGCTACCACTAGGATGTCACCTAGCATCTGGGAAGAAGAAGAGACACGCTACCACTAGGATGTCGCCTATAGCATCTAGGGAGAAGAAAAGTATCTAGAGTTCACTCTAATTTTACGTAGGAAGAAGAGGTTCACGTAAAACTCGTTTTCTAGTAAATAACGCACGAAATTCTTATGCTCCAGGGGTGTTACATAAATTATTACGTGCAAGGAATTCCAATTAGGATTAAGAACTATTCTAACACGGGTAGAATTTTGAGATACTTGGAAAATAGCGCAATTTGTGTGCGTACCAGTTATAAAAAAGCGAGTTCACGCAGAGCGTTATTGCACAACTCAATTTAAATAATCTCGACTGTAGTGAAGATCTTAAACCGTAAATTTACTGAACTTTCTTCATCATAATATTCATGTGATTCGTAATGCAAGGCATTGTTTACGAAGCTGATGATTGTGTTGTTGTTGAATGCACTAACTTACAGTCCATATCAAGTCTATCTAATTGTTCCAAGTCTGTTGACCGGCTATTTTTTTAGAAAAACTTATAATCGATTACCAATTCACGGTGGAGAATTAGTTGCAGTACAAGAATTCTTTTTACAAGCTTTGTTGGAGTTGATATTACAAAGCAAGGCCGTCATTTCCTAGTATTGTGCCTTCCACAGCTACTGCAACAGCATCTACTGCATCCTTAACGCTGAACATTTTCTTCGGGCATAATTAGAGCGACAGAAAACGAAATTAAATAGTCCCAGCGTCATCTATTACTGTTATTAACCGGTTTCCATTTTATTTATTTATTCATTCAAGAAATGTAGATCTGCCGTGCCCTTTAGACCTCAACCTTTCTTCTCACACGAATTTTCAAACCCGGTATTTGTGTGGAGCTTACAGTTGTGTCAAACACTCATGAATTTGTTGATAACCACCCTGCAGTAATTAACTGCTATGTTTGTGTTCAACATACATACGCGCCAGCCCACACTACAACAACCTCACAGCTTTCCCTGGTCTGTGACTCACGCAGTGACTGTGCCTCAGACCTCATCATTCAAATAATATCACGCAGTCCACACTAAAGTGACGCAATATTTTTCGTTGCTTTACTGTGAGGCTCACGTTATTTATGTCACCGAAAGACCCTTACTAGAGCATATTTAGCGTATTGCTTTGTTCGTACGAGCGCAGAAACTTACGGAAAAGAGAATATTTTTTCAGGGAAAAGGATCATTTCAATAATAGTCTCGCATTCTGCAGTATACATGTCATCTACTCAGCAGTTCCCAAAAATATCTCGTTAATCTGAGCAAGAGAGTAGGTGAACATCTTCTACCGCAGAACTGAAGTAATAGTACAGGCAATATTTTAATAGCTTATCAGATCAGCTGCATGCTGGAATGTTTAAGCAGCTAATCACATTAACTACGTACTGGAGTGCTTGATCAACTAATCACATGACCTGAGTACTGGAATGTTTAACCCTTTAGCGACCAATTTTTTTCTAGTTTGTACGTTTAAGCTCACAAAGACCGTCTGTACACTGATGCAATGAAGCACGCTGAGAGCCAGGCAGCCAAAAGAACGACGCTGTAACATGCCGCCGCGTTCAAACCTAGTAGCAACCTCATATTGCTCACTGTTTAATTATTAGAACAATTCTCCCAAAGACCGTAAAAGAGGACCGTATGGTCTTTTTCGTCGCTAAAGGGTTAAGCAGCTAATCAGATTAGTCCTGCATGAAGCAGCCCCCATGACAGACATGACAGACATGACAGACATGACAAACATGACAGACATGACAGACATGACAGACATGACAGACATGACAGACATGACAGACATGACAGACATGACAGACATGACAGACATGACAGACTACGTCCAGGTGACGGTTAGTGCTGCAGTGGGCAACCAGCAATCTCGTTGCATCATGCATGGCTTCACATGAGCCTCCCATAAATATGATAACATGATGACAAGCAAATTATTGCTCCTCATACATACATGTAAAACATTATTGACTTCGTCACAAATTCCTAGAAACATGACATTGAAAACGAGTCGATATTTCCTAGATGTCTCTTCTCTTCGTTTTTGTTCCATTAAATTTCTTCAAAAGTGAATAACAGAGTGTATGTGTGTACAAAAATTATTTTACGAGGCTGTTTTCCTACATATATCATACGTCTCACAATGTGTCATTTTCCCTCCAAGCCGTAAGCCATAGAACATACAGCTCATGTATACCTTCGAGCTTATGAATGATATTGCAGCGAGGGTATCGCAGCGAGGGTATTGCAGCGAGGGTATTGCAGCGAGGGTATTGCAGCGAGGGTATTGCAGCGAGGGTATCGCAGCGAGGGTATTGCAGCGAGGGTATTGCAGCGAGGGTATTGCAGCGAGGGTATTGCAGCGCTTGATTGCAACCTCGATTTCTCTGATTACCTTAGAACTGGCCACTAATGTCACTATTGATCAGTTATGGTGAGTGGCTCCATTGATCTGCACTTCTCACGTACACACTCATGCCCTTAATATAAACTAGGTAAGAGACACGTTTCACTAAGCTGTCAGCAGTCTGCAATGTGCTTGGTTTTAACATTGAAGTTTTTGGACTTAAGTCACTTCGCACGTTATTTATGTTAATTTGTCTTTGTATCATTATACTAAACAGATGTTTAAGTCTTCTAGCCCTTACGATTATTTTATCATCCATCAAAATAAAGCCTAAGCTAGAATAACTAATCAATCCAAGTTATTAGTATGATAGAACTATCTGTGATGTGGCTGGAACAACCGCCAAAATTCACGTCGGTTCGTTCGTTTATAAGTCGTGAATTTTGTACCGGGAAGAATTAGTTCACCTTGGACCCTCTTGAGACTAACACTGGTAACCCAAGCTCTTTGCTAACTCAAATGTGCTGCACCTCATCATTCAGACTGTCAAGGTCAATCCAAGCATTCGTGCTAAGTCAAATAAGTTCACAATAAAACCTGAACTTACACTCAAGGTTAGCTTAAAATCAAAATGACTAGGGGGTGTAGGTATGTATAATTGAGGTTATATTGACTTTGGGTACAAATGGTAACAGGAAGAATTGTGGAATAATCGTAGCCGAAGTTTTGGGGAAATGGGTTAAAGATTTATAATTGAACTTCTCAGCATGAATTCTCATGAATTCCCTTCTTATTAACAAATCATCGTACTCATGTCTCTCTTAAAAACATATTCAAGTTACAGTCAGTGTATTGTAAAGAAAGTGAACCTGGTTCTCAGTTGCATTGATTTCTATGAAGCTATGACGGTCCGCAGTGCCAGTGAAGACATTACTAATTTATTTACGTCTTACATAACATCAAATATTCCACTGATTAGATTCGTTGCTGCTTATTATCTACGGAACGTCCTTGCCCACGTCGATATCAAAGCTAAGTTTGGGTAGCGTTACTTCATCAAATAATTAGCGTTACAGAAATGTACTGCGCTTTTCAATTCCATTCACTTAAGAAACAGCGGCTTTAGATTTTTTAATTCTTATAATTCTCAACAAACATGATGTTACCCCCAAAAGTAGGGAAAATAAATGCAAAGAATTGCTGTATCATCTCCGTAAATCAGAACGTCGGAGAAAACAATCTCATCAAATCACAAAAATGGCAAAGAAAAGAAAAACATGGCTGGTGATACAAAATAAATGGAGCAGACTCAGGCAAGCAGCGAGAAATAGACAACTCGCTGGACACTCTCCAATATTCTAGGTCTTAACTCTGTGGTTGACGACGTCACTACACACATAGAACGAAAACACTGGCATACTTAGCGTCTTACATCGTGGGTATTAGTTATATTACATTTACATATATACTTGTATGTTTAGTAAATGTTATATTTCCGCTCCTCGTGAATTTTAACTTGAAAATTTCATGCTAAAATGCACACAGGAACATGCCGGCCCTTGGAGGGCAGGGCTGTGGTGGACGCAATCTGAAGGAGGTCTGGTCAGTTAATCCATAGCTCCTCCATGATGCTAGCACTGCTGATAGCCTTATCAGTCGTTGCTTCGGGATAACACTGAGTCGTGGAAACTCTTTTTCTGTTGCTGAGCTTTGCTCAAGCCTTCTTTGAGTTTCAGGGTATTGCAACGGAAATGTTGAGTAGTTCGTTTTGTATGATGCGCAGAACAATTTTATTTACCAAATAATTTTCTCGAAAATCGAGCTAAACACCGGAGATTAAATTGGGAATACCACAGTCCTAAAATAAGCGTATATGTACTTCATTAAGTTATACAAGCAGTCCATATGAGTTATCCTGATTTGAGTGACTGAAATAAAGTGCTTGTTCAGCCATTCATTTATGGAAAAAAGTTCATGGTGGTCGTATCTGATTACATGCACTGCACAGATTGCTTTCATAAACAACGGCTCTTTCTCACTGTGTGTAACCGTCAGATAACAATTGCTCCACAAAAAAACTTAATTGTTATTTTCTTGTCGTTGTCTACATTTCTTGAATGGAACAACACTGCTTAAAACTGATCGGATTGTGAAATGCCTTATTTCCTGTAGCTTTCTAGTGGGTTCCCTCTCCTTCTTGTCCCTCTTCTTCTTGTCCCTCTTCTTCTTCTTCGCCCTCTTCTTCCTTTTCTTTTCTCCCTGTTCTCCAAGAATGGAGTCTCACCTAAAATTCATTAACAAAGTAAACTCAGGCTACGCAATTGCAAGGGGTCCTTATGAACATATGCTTCATTTTACAGGCTTCAAATTCCAACAAATTAATTTTTATTTTATCTCCACGCAAGTTGAATGGTTTCAACAATGCTAGGAACACACTACTATTATAGACGTACAAGAGACCATTAAGTATGGACCGACCATCAGGAGTATCGACGGACCATCAGGGATATTGCCGGATCATCAGGAGTATTGATGGATCATCAGGAGTATTGACGGATCCTCAGGAGTATTACCGAGTAATCATGAGTATTGACAGGTTGTCAGGGTAAGCAGGATTATCAGTTATATGCCGCAGGTGAGCAAACGCTTGAGAGCGACAAGGTCTGTCGTCCAGATCTTAATGAATGCTATTTCCATAGAAACAAACAGATCATTTGCAGCTGATTATACACAATTAGCTTATGAGAGAGAATTCAGAGCGAGGCGATATTCGTTCATCAATTGTTTTGTGGAGCACTAAATCCTACCTGGTTGTCTGTGCTGAGTCAAATCTCGACTGGAAAGTATGCGTTCAGTTGTGTGTTTATTTATTCAATTATTTAAGAGCTCTGAGCCAGCAACAGACGCAGTTTTTCATGTACGAGATTTTATGCAGGAATTATTCTCTTATTGAGTTGTGTTCATAACTTTTGTTCTATGACTTTTGTTCTATGACTTTTGTTCTATGACTTTTGTTCTACGGCTCAGTTGCATAGCTCTAAAAAGTAGAGTGTTTCTAATCGCAGTTTCTCCATAAGCTAGTTTTGATTTATCCTTTTATATAATTTGATTGATGATTTCTAGAAAACGTCTATAGCTCCGGGCAATTTTAATTATTTTTTGATGCTGAAATTGCCCACATTTGAGTATTTTTCCTCATTGTATCGAATGAAGACACTGAGCTGAGCAGAGTGAAG
>VCRD01000281.1:159955-216695 GCA_006783055.1 Trinorchestia longiramus
CACACATTGCTTCATGTGATCTGCACCTGATTGCGTCGCAATATTTACACATTGCTTCATGTGATCTGCACCTGATTGCGTCGCAATATTTACACGCTGCTTCATGTGATCTGCACCTGATTGCGTCGCAATATTTACACGCTGCTTCATGTGATCTGCACCTGATTGCGTCGCAATATTTACACGCTGCTTCATGTGATCTGCACCTGATTGCGTCGCAATATTTATACGCTGCATCGTATGATCACCTGATTGCGTCGCAATATTTACTGACTCCTTCTAATTTGAAACAGATTGAGTCGCAATATTTGCAGACTTATTTTTGTGATCTGCCCTAGGATGCGTCGCAATAGTTACAAACTTCATCGTGGGATTTCAAAGAGATTGCGTCGCAATATTTTAATAAAATGTGTTTTGCATCAGTCGGTTTTGCTTTAGTTTCCTTCACTCCTACAGCCGGTAAATAAATACATAAATACATAAAATGGAAACCGGTTAATAACCGGTCAAGTTACTGGAAAAAATGAATTGTTTCTTCATACCTCATAATGCACGCTACACGGTGTGAGAAAAATTTAACAGTATTGTTATTATTATTATTATTATTTATTTCAAGAAAATAAAGCGTTAAGATTGATTAATCAGTGCATATCTAAATGAGAATATTCATTGCTGATTTTTTCACTTCAATTAAATGTTACTTTAAAATTATTTGTACCACGCATTGTCATTGCTTGGTTGGTATGTTAAATGTGCGTGTATGCTGAAATTGTAGGTTAAAGCATGAGAGAGGAATGCATTGATGTGTTGTGTGTGGCACAACAACTGACAGCGTCAACCGGCACACAAGCAATCAAAATATGAATGCATTGAACGAAGAAGTCGACCAAATAACTCTGTCAGGAGTACAGAGTTTAGTGAATTTGCCTTTCCAATAAGCTTATGGAAATAATAAAAACATTCCTACTTACAATAAACACATTAAGTATTATGACAGTTTTGCTTCAGTGCTCTTAAATAAACTCTATCATATTTTGAGGAAGGTGTGACGCTATAGAGATCGAGTTCTGAAAATTGCTGCTGCGCGGCGACTACGGCACGCTGGAGTCAAAATGAAAATTTGACCACCATTGAAAAGAAAATGGTGTATCCATGCTACCGCGGATATGAATGAGAGTTTCTGTAGTGCGTGATAAAAGCCAGAGTGCCTGCCACGAATAAACATATGAAATTTTTCAGGAAAAATTATAAAGGTACACACACACACACAACGAACTGGTTGTGCAGTGTGTTACATTATTTTATTAAAGCACTTTGAAATTATTAGGAAAATTTACCTCTATCGCTTTAGATATAACTTTTGTCAACTACAGGGTGTCTCAAAAAATGTATCCATTTTTAAAAGGCTGTAGTTTGAACACTTCTAGTGCTAGGAGGCTTGGACATGCTTCATTCGAAAGAGCAAAATCTTAAGTTATAGTTTGTTTCCAGAATACGTTGTTACACACCCTACGAATACCAGTAGTATTCAAATTACAACCTTTTAAGAATGCATAGATTTTTTGGGACACCCTGCACCGGAATACACCCCAGTCTGGCATTAGCTGATTGCAAAGCTGCAGCGTAGGAGCGGACTCTGAAGAATAGGAATATTAAGTCTTCAAGGACTCGATAATCGAAAAGAATAAATGCATCACGAAATACCTCTTCTTGCCACTGCCACAAATTTCATTCATCTACTGTTGATTTGAACAGAAAGAAGATGTCACACACTCTATGCCGTGATATTAAGGAGGTTGCAAGGCTTGAGGATGTTTCATTATTGCACCATGAGTTGAATTATTGCATTAAATTGCTTCGCTGGATTTAGCATTCACTATTCCAGAAAATAATAGGAAAGCAACATCTTAGTTTAGAGAAGAGTAATTCTCATTACAACATATTCTGCTGTAATAAATGGAATGCTTTTTCCCAGACACTTCTGTTATTTTACTAATTATTTTTACGAGCAAGGAAACAAGAACTGTAATTTTAATGTAATTTTAGACGCGCATGGCCACCATTATTTTGTAATACGTTATTACTTTTCCTGAGAGCATATTCCTGATAGCAGGACAAGACTCAGCAAAATCACAGACTTAAGAAAAATTCTATGGAAGTAGCGGGAAATTTCGCAACTGTGCATAAATCAAGAATTGTACAAAAATCCATTAGATTTTCACGCTACGTTTCATTAGTGTCTAGGTAGTCTACACAAATGGTTACCCTACATTTCAAGTGTGAAACGGATTAACAATAAATGAATTTTTATATGCCCCATGATAGGTAAGACAAAAATGAAGTATCATTACTAAGGGCAAGTTACCAGTGATCCCTGAACAAAGTTCAATGACTCAATTCAAATGCTCACAACACAACGCGAAGTTGTCTCTCATTTTAAAACTGATGTTTTAGCAAATTCTTCAATGTGTCCAGTAGAATTGAAGCTTTTCCTATTAATACCGAATCGTGCAAAAATTTTTTAAATACTTAGTAATTCCATTGCCTTCTGCAATACGTGTTGTTATTTGTTCCTTCTTTGTGTTTATGCTAAGAAGTAAATGCGGCAGACATTAAAACAAAATGCATCTGTTCAACATTATTAGTGAAAATCCTCTCCAATCGCTTAACATTACAGTCTTTGTGTTACCTAACATTACAGTCTTCATCTGACATAACAGTTTTCATGTGACCTAACATTACAGTCTTCATCTGACGTATTACAGTTTTCCTGTGACCCAATATTACAGTCTTCATTTGACTTTTTACAGTTTTCATGTGACTTATGACAGTCACACTTATGTGTCTACCCAGCACCCACAAGCAAGCCACCAATGCAGTGGGCTACCGCTATTGAGAATTGCAGTGCTGTTGCTAGTGATAAATTTCTTTCCAAAAATCTGAAAATTAAACCTCGAGAGTACTCCAACGTAGTGGCAAGAACTATAGAGGTTCCATGACTTCGAGTCAGGAAGACGCAAAACAACACAATTTTAATTATTTACCGCATAGCGTAACATGGAACAAGCAACGAATATGAATTGCAAAGTAAACGCTATAGCATTTTCATAACTAGAGAAGACTATGTTCACCTTGAACACTGCTCTATGAGTGATAATTACCTTATCTGCCTTATCAGCTTTCGATAATTTAGCTATCCCTATGCAACTCCATTGATAACAAATTCTTCCTAGTCACTTTCTCTCTTCATGAACCTTCCTTAGCTACTAAGATCAAGCCAAGCAGGTACTCGAAAAAAGAAGCTTTTGTGAGCCTAAATGGAAATGAATTTTTCATATATTATACAGATAACTCACTGAAACATACATATGCTAAAAGAAAGAACATCAATTGCTGGTGAAGTATTTGACTGAGAGTGTGTACAGAAGAGTGAAGCGACAGATTGACTGGACCCACTGAAGTTATGACGGCAACAGTGACGCTGATGCACAGAGATGCATAAAGACAGCTCCAACAGCATGGAACAGAGTACATACGTTCTAAAGAAAGGCTGTCTAACAAATTAGATAAATGTTGAAAACTTATTTTGAAAGAACTTATAATGAATGCCAAAATATAATTCAGGACAAATGGTGGTGTAAGGGATTAGTGGCTATGAGGGTTGAAGCAAAGAACGTACGAGTATATATGAACATATTTTTAGTTTTCAGATTTTTTTAAATATTAATTCGACCTGATGAAACCCAAAGATCCTTCATGTAATAAAATACTATCAGGTATATTGAAGCACAGTGTCATGAACTATTTCACTTTTAACAAATATGAACGGGCCGAGCAATGAGAAACATCAATTTATATTTTCCTTATTGGTTCAGTCGCTGATGTTGCTAGATATTTATTAAATATCTGTACCTTAAAAAAAAAGGAATCCTTCAAAAGCAACCGAAAGAAAACGAACAAAAATTTTGACCAACCCAATGCTCTAAAAAACTCACGGCTCTAAAGAATTAATGCTCTAAAAAACTCACGGCTCTAAAGAATTAATGCTCTATAAAACTCACGGCTCTAAAATAAATCTTGGTCGTCGACTGAACAAGTCTCGTGCTGGCGGTTCACAAGGACTAGTTCCTTCATAGATGAGCAGCAGTTTAATTAACAATGTTATGGAGAGGAAGGCTAGCTTACTTTGAATAACTCGTACGCAGCTCTGTTATGGGATTGCTACATGAAGTTTCAAATTCATGCAACATAATTGCTACAAGCGCGTTGTGGTTCCACAAGTCCAAGCTGCTTCTCACGGAAATAATTTTATGTTTCAGTGTACATGTGATATTCTTATGTCATACTCTCAAAACAAAACAGTAACTTGATAGGTTGCTTATATATCCTGGTGTTTATAAATTGTTAAACATAAACATGGTATTCATGAAGTTCAGGGAAATTCAAGGTCATGTATATTTAAGATTTTAACATGGAGTTTGTTGAAAGGCTGTTAATTTGAGTGCTGATAAGAGTCAGCACATCAATATCTGAACTTAACGAAGTGCCGTCTGAGGTGTACGTCGCAGTAAACGAAGAAACGGAGAGAAAAATTCTATTCCATACAATACCATAGAACGTACGTCATGGTTTTCAAATGAAGACTGTCATCCTCAAATTAATAATGCAGAGCAAGGAAATAAAGAAGGTTACATTGTCTGACATGACACACTGCACGCCTCCCAGCATCGAAACAAACAACAAACAAAAACGTACATTTCCAATAAAGTTAGTAAATCTGTTTAGTTTAATCTGTTTCTCCGCGTCGTTGCTTCCTTCAGATGTTCCTTGCTGTACGCAATATCATTGAGTAACCGGTGAACTCTAGCATTTTGTTGCATACACTTGTATGATATACTTGTGATACCTGGCAAACATGGTGGATGTAGACTCGAGTTCACGTGACAAATTCTTTGAAACTCACGGCGGTGGATAATGGAAATTGATGTATGACGGCACACTTCTTCCACATCTGAACGTAGGTTCCCTATGCATGACTTGCAAGTCGCAGCTGCACTTGTGACCATTGA
Source organism: Trinorchestia longiramus (assembly GCA_006783055.1). NCBI lineage: Eukaryota > Metazoa > Arthropoda > Malacostraca > Amphipoda > Talitridae > Trinorchestia > Trinorchestia longiramus. The sequence goes on from VCRD01000281.1 coordinate 165,025, forward strand.
TGTGCAACGTAAGATTGATAATTCCGCGTTTTTATTAATCATGGACATGATGTTGAGTTGCTTTACATTTTCTTATGCAAAGCATACGGGATTTGGGACTTGACACCAACATGCAGGACTTGACACAGGAGTGCAGGACTTGACACAGGAGTGCAGGACTTGCCACCAACATGCAGGACTTGACACAGGAGTGCAGGACTTGCCACCAACATGCAGGACTTGACACAGGAGTGTAGTACGAGGGCGGACCCTCAATTAAGCAGAGTGCGTTACCGCTTGACCACGCCAGCAGTTACCAGCTTCCTCGACAAGCAAGCGAATATCAGGACAGGATTTATCAATCGATATTTTAAAGGGAGCCCGTTGAGCAGCATGCAAGGAACAAAGGACAAGCCGATGCCAGCGCCACCTACACGGCGCTCTCGCTTCAACTTCCCCAGACACCGACGGATGAACGCCACTTAACTACAATATTTCCGAGTTTGTTCGAATTTTTTCCCATAGAGCAGCGGGATTCCATGCAAGTTCAATTTGATTTTTTGTTATTTCATTTTTGAAGCTCGTGGTACTAAGAGAATAAGTGGATCTTCCATACAAATTTAATTAAAGGACTTTCTTTGGTTTCTATCGTCCAGATAAGGTGGTTTGAGAGGATACTCATGATTTTTGGTACGTTCATATAGCTCTGAAGTAACCTGCATTCTTGGTGAGGAAGGACTAATCTGCACGAACTTTTAGAGTGAATAAATTTTTAGAGTTCAGAATAAATTTTAATTTATTAAGTCTCGCAAATTAGTAATGAAAAATAAGAGAAAGCTTCAGCATGGATGAATTTTGTAATCATTCTGGCCACACTTCCAGAGAAATTTTCAGCATCTCATGATAAAGTTTTATGATTTTCAATGTAAGGGTGCAGCTTTAACTGCTTAAGCTATGGTGTACTGGTCTAACGTTCCTTTCATTAAGTTCCAAACCTACGCTTGAGTTCGTAACACGCTTATTGGCAGAGAATTATAATATTAAATTAAGTACCACGATTAATTCGTTTAGTACGATTAATTCGTTTAGTGCGATTAATTCGTTTAGTACGATTAATTCGTTTAGTGCGATTAATTCGTTTAGTACGATTAATTCGTTTAGTGCGATTAATTCGTTTAGTACGATTAATTCGTTTAGTAAGATTAATTCGTTTTACTGGAACGTCTGCCTTTCCTCAAGGTAATGAACGTTAATTACTATGCCATGAGTACCTTTCACTAGAATATCATTGTCAATAACTAAAATCCAACAAAAAATCAAATCAGTCAAACTTGTAGAGCTCTTCATAGTGTCTGTACAAATAAACCGTAATCAGGAAGTAAATAAAGCAATATACACACTCATAAACATCTGACTTACTGTACTTCGTTGCTTGCCTTTGCGTCCTGTACTCTCGAAACAACCTGTTGTAAGATGCGTCAGTTGAACTCAGCTAACACGCAGTGTAGTTAGCCTTGGATTTGGATTTAGTTTAGGTCTTGGACTACACATGTATTTAAAGATATGTACAATAGGATAATAATTGGCAAGCACCAACTAAGGAAACATTTAGAAAACCTACATTGTTCGACTCTGCATGCAAATGACAACACGGAACATATTTTCAAAATTACCGTTACAACATGATAAATATTGTTCAAAATGACTGTAAAAACACGGAAAATATTTTCCAAATGACCGTAACAACACGGAAGATATTTTGCAAATGACTGTGACAACACGGAAGATATTTTCCAAATGACCGTAACAACACGGAAGATATTTTCCAAATGACCGTAACAACACGGAAGATATTTTCCAAATGACTGTGACAACACGGAAGATATTTTCCAAATGACCGTAACAACACGGAAGATATTTTCCAAATGACCGTAACAACACGGAAGATATTTTCCAAATGACCGTAACAACACGGAAGATATTTTCCAAATGACCGTAACAACACGGATTTTTTTCAAATGACCGTAACAACACGGAAGATATTTTCCAAATGACCGTAACAACACGGGAAATATATTCCAAATGTTTGTAACAACACAGATTTTTTTCAAATGCCCGTCTCCAGATGGAAGGCTTACAGCGCATAAATAAATAAAAATGTCAAGTGCTTGTACATACAGCAACATGGTCAGCAGTGACTGGTGTCCAATAGCTTTATTTGATCGACTTCTAGGTCTGCTCGACGGATGCAGTGAATTAAATAAATCACACTCATAAGATGGACTGTGCGCAAGTGTCCTTGATATTTTGCGTGGAGAAAGAGGTCATAGTATGATTACTCATAGCAGATTAATTACAAACACTTGCCCTCTTACGAGTAAACGCAAGCTTAAGACTGTGGTCAGGGTTCACGTCATGTCTGCTACACACAAAAAATGGCCAGACGCTTACAGGATTTATGAGTGACTCTAGGGAGCCACGGGTCTAAACTGCTCTCAATCTGCCACAGGGAAGTTTCTAATTTCACAACTTAAATAATTCGGAATAATCGCCCTTGATATTTTGTGTGTTGTTCAACAAACGAAGTATACGAAGAATCCAGTTTATTGCAATGAAGATCAGGGATTTTCTCGTTCATTTGATTAAAATTCTCGACATATTTTGAAACGTACAAATGTCCTTTGCATATATTCCGAGTGGCAAAACATTATATTAACGTTTGTAAAATTAATCGAAGATATGAGCGAACTGTTACATCACGATTAAGTTATGAGTATCACTTGAAATTATGTATTTATAGCATTAGATATGCAAGGAAAACATAAAGTTATCTAAGAAATCATTGCGATTACCAGTGTGCTATTCAAATTTCTCACAAAAAAATCAGCATTTTCATCTACCATTTTTCCAATAGTGTGAACGAGAGGTTCGACTTTAAAAAAATGCAGCAATGTGTCGTGTTATTTTGCGATGCCAGTAGAACATTGGGAGCATGCACAAGCAAGTTCTGAGTCTTAGAAGCGATCAATAGAGAGCAAGAGATGCGTGAGCTTCTGCTTGCTCGGTGCTGAGCAGCACAGCGGCCTTTGCTATGAGCCCAGCGTCTGAACTGGGTGAAGGAGTGTCAAATCGGGCATCCAATTGCGTGCTCGCTAATGAGTTAAGTCTGGGTATCAGGGATACAGTTGTTGACTTCTGCCAATTAGTGAAGTCTGGGTACCAGTGCTAGAGTAACTAAATTCTGCTAATTAGTGAGGTTTGGGTATCAGGGATACAGTTGTTGACTTCTGCCAATTAGTGAAGTCTGGGTACCAGTGATACAGTAACTAAATTCTGCTAATTAGTGAGGTTTGGGTATCAGGGATACAGTGATTGAATTATTGCAGGACACTGCACTGTTTGCATGTAGAGGACACAGAGTCGCGCTGCTGAGTGCAATTGGTAGCAGCTAAGCTGGTGTCAGGGTACGGTTTCTCACAACTTCTTGTAGTATTGGAAGTCGAATTCTAAATTTTGTGAATGGAAACATTTAAGATTCATCCCATGAATGCTCAACAAAGGCTTGATCGTAACATGACACAGCGACTTCATACGTAAAGTGCGAGACTCATTTCCTTCACTGTTAGTGAAGTACTTTAATCTTTCGATTGTGAACTATTTTCTGTAAATAAGTAACACCTCAAAAATATTGACCAAATTTGAAAAGTCTTATCACTTCAGGCTTGTTACAAAACTGAGGTAAATGATGCTGTATCGACAGCGCCGTGTGGCGGCTGTTCGAGAAGCTCTTCCCGTTGTTACAGTAAGTAAAAATTGAACAAACTTAACAAAAATAAGCAAAAGTATTCATCCAGGTGTTAGGATCCTAGTTTAATCACTAGTGGGCCCATAAACTAATTTAAATTTAATAAACCATTTCTTGAAAAATTAAAGAAGAAAACTTCCTATACATCGCTGAGAGAGAAGCTTAGTTTGTGTTTCTACCAAGTGGGAAAATATACGTAAAAATATGAAAATTTGAAAATCAACTCAGAGGACAATACACTAGTCGAGTTTGTAAGATCACAGACATGATGTGTTTTAGGTTCTTCTCGTTGTGTAATGACTTTTGAAATGGATTTTTGAAGAAGAAAAGTGATCGTGTTGAACAAGAATCGTATTCACGTTCTGAAAGTTTGGGGGACGCCACTGTAATGTGTAAGCATTTAAGAATCAGTTCATGGATTTCTAGATAAAATTTCTCCACATGTTTAAAGTCTAGAAATCGTGGTACTCAGAATTAGTTACTTTAAGCTGTAATGACATGACAATTGAATAATTAAGTAACATATCACTGAATATGTAACGTAAACGTAATTCCATGAGCCTCGGACTTGAGGATAATCCCAGACGCCCAAGCATGCAAGAAGAATAAGACACTCTCAATACTAAATAACAGAATATAGTACCCATTGAGAACGCACATTCAAATCACGTATAAAACACACACATCAAAACATGATACTGCCATAGTAGGATGATTTTAAACAATCCCTGTTGAAGTGCACGGAAAAAACGTCACTTTCTCAAGGAAATGTACAGTTGGAATTGAATGGTAAGTTTCCTGGTTGTGCCAGTGAGAGACACACCATACAGTGCACAACCGCGTAGCTCGTCGCGCTCTGCTCCGTTGGCGTTATTCCACAACAGATATCAATTTTGACGTAACATCGAGTTCACTCGCTTGGGAGTTATTGCTTTCAGTGCATATAAAGGTTGTTGTAACAGAAAAGTATGAATAACGAAAATTTTCTCATGCTTTCAAAGAAAAAATTTTCAATGAAGAAATTCTCCAGGTGAGTGTGGACTTGACACCTAGAGAACAGTCATGAGAAATTGTATTTCTAACACGTTGTTATGAAAGATTGTCTCTCAAATCATTGTACTGACAGAGAATATGACAGAGAGACACGCGTAACTTAAAGGGAATACGCAGTAACATCGTAAGCAAGAAGAAATGCTATACTTTTCCAATTATTATCCAATTTCCGATTATTAGTATTATTTATGAGTAATGACTTGGGTCATCACTCATCCTGCATCTGCTTATAATTTCAATCTCACTCATGGGTTTTCCTTACTTGCAGGTTCTCTGAACGCATGTGCCAGAGTTGCAGTCTCGTAACTGCAGTTGTTATGCTGCTTGTGTTCTACTCTACCACTTATGAACATTTCTCCAAACCTGCCCTCTTCAACTCGTCCTGTTCATGTCAGTCGCTCTTCACCATAGGAGCTTGCGGCCTGTCTAGTTATTATCAAGATGAAACTTTACCAAACAACTACAGAAATATATTTAGAATTTTAGAAAGAGTAAGGCATGGAGCACCAATGTTCAATATAAAACTCCTCAATGATCTGGCAAGATTCTTGCCAAAACTTTTAAGGGATTTTGAGTTTTCGAATAAGACATTTTCGTCACAGACACCAAATATAACATTAGAAACTAAATACCATCAAAAATTAAAGCAAACAACGTCGTCGTTGACCTACATTCCTTGCAAAGTCCACTCTTACACTAAAGAAGAAATCAAAGAGTGCTTAAAGAGAAGAAAAGCAATTACAGGCCGTATTCTGAGGATAGCTTTCGTGGGAGACTCCCAAGTTCGGAATCTCTTAGAACAGATGATAAAATTTCTACGGGTCAAGCGGAACTTACGAGCTGGTAACGACATGGGCCTAAATTTAAGTACCTCTTTTCTCGATACAAAATACAAGCAAGACTTACCAGTAGAGGGAGACGACATACAACTTCGCTTGTACTGGTCCGCATTCCTAGGCAAGCCAAGAGACAATACCGTGACTTATCAAGGCGCAGAAGACCTCTTCAGAGTCTGGGCAGTCAACAAAACCACGCAACACGGTGAAGAAGTTCCCGATATCCTCTACTTCGACGACGGCATGTGGAGCACTGGAAGACACACGGAATGGGGGGCTGTTTCAGTGGTGAAAAATGACTTTGATCGCTTGAAGCCTTACCTGCAGAACATTTCTAGAACCACCAGGCTAATCCTACGCACCCAGACTCCGGTGAAAGAGTGGGTGGCAAAGCACGCCGTGCCGAACAGTGGTCTGGACATGATGAACCAGATTGCATGGTGGGTGTTCCGTGACACAGACTTATGGATATGGGACACGGTGACCCCGGTGTACTTGAGAGAGAGGGAAGACTGCAAGGCTTATTGGAAAACAGGTTTCGGCAGAAGTTTACCGAGAGAATGGGCTTGTTTTGACTACCAGCATCCAAGTAAAATAAGTGAGATGGTAGCCGGGAATATGATTTGGAATTATGTGTGTAATGGCATTAATAAAATTGATGACAGTCACTGTTGTATGTAAATAGTAAAGTTGTGGTGGTACACATGTGTGACGTCACGTTTAACTAGTAGTGACACGTACGTGTGACACGTCTTACTAGTAATGGAACGTACGTGTAGTCGGTTTCAGGTTTTCAACACCATCCTTTTTTCCAGGATAGTTTTTCATAAAAAACGCATTGATTATAAAAAGTGCTTATCAGAAAGATGCCAGTTGAAACAAAAGCGTAATCAGAAAAAAATGTAGTCAAAAGTTTCAAAAAAATTGCAAAGTTCTAAATAACTTGTAGTTAAAAATTTTCATTCACACAATGAAATATTACACATAATTATTCAAAGTTTTTAACTAATCATCAATTGCTGATATGAAACAAAACTTCATCTAGTATTACGCAAGTAATAATACTTTATATTAGACGTACAATAGTTTTAAACAGTAGTTGAACTAATATCGGAAAAAAAGGGACTCAAATGCATCAAATGAGTTCAGTACGCTTACCTTCGGTAGTTGAAATTATTGTAGAATATCAAGAAAAGAACATTGGTTCATTGACATAACACACTATGATGTTTCACCGTACTATTATAGAAATAACGTCTTATCCATTCAACAGGAGCCGCTATTTTAAAACAACCACGATGCGTAGGGTACCATTTTACTAGAAATAATATGTTTTGCAGGCTCCTCTTTTCCTTTAAGGATAAGTTTCTAATACTGGGAATCTGCTCAAAAAGCACGTTCAAATAAAATGTGTTAGTGTATTTTCACAGTAAGTAACTTCGAAAGTCTTACTCTGATCGTATTCACCCATTAACCTCAGAGCAGCATGGTTATAATATGCCTCATATACTTCCGATGTCTCGAATTAACAAGTAGCAATTCTAAAGAATCTCACTTGAATAATAAAAAATATATCTTAAGACCGAAACACTCTTCCAAAGCAAACTCACTCCCTTTCATTAGTTAGTGCTTCTTCATATATAATGTTTAAAATGCCGTTGAGTTGATGTGTTCAACATTCTGCTTGTTATATCAAATGAAAATTTTAATCTTGCTTGAAAGTGTAAAAAAAATATAAAATTAATGCTCATTTTAACAGACTTTGAATTGCAAAACTACTCATCCGATGTTAAATGCACGACCGAAATGATACGATGTAGACATTAATAATACCATTTATTTATGTCGGCACTTCTGTCATGTTTCTATTAAAACTTGCGAGTGAAGTAAACGTGTATTTCTACAATCCGAGTCAACAACCTGTGCAGATAAATCATGGGTTAAATTACTGGTGGGTGATGGTGAAAATATACTTTTTACGTATATAAGTAGTCCAGCAGAAGTCCTCTACCAACCATTTATTGAATTCAATGCATTTTCATTAAACGCGTGCAGTCTAAAGCAATTAACGACTGGTCTTTGTACGGTCCTCGGTAGCTGGAGCTTACATGTTACTGAATCAAGAATAATTAAATTCAATACGATCCAGTGCATAGCAAATTACATCTAATGCTAAGAACTTGCGTAATTGTGAAGCTGCTTTTTGAGAGCTCATATTATATTATTATTATATTTCATCACCATCTTCTCCTAGTTTAAACGAATCCTGCATATTTGTTTGTTTTCGAAAGCTTTAGGTCTCATTAAAAAAATTCGACACACCGCTGTAAATAGCGCGCAGCGTGACCTTCAGTGAATACGGACTGGTTGCGTTAACAAAGGTAAACGGACCATAACAATGCACCTCATTATCACCGATTTGGTTAGAGCTTTGTCCTGACAGTTTCAAAGCCGGTAACATTGAGAATATAATCAGCCATCAGTACTTACAGGGATTTGCATGAATATTATTGGTTTTGCAATGCAGTCAAGCTTGTGTTGACGCAGAATATGACAAGCTAAGGTTACCGACAAAAATATGCGTGACGTACATGTGGACCTATCTATATTTAATAATATTTCAGTGATAATTCTCCTAATAGCAAGAGGGTGAGAGAAGAAACAATTACAAAGAGACAGGCTTTTTACTTCTCAAGTCTCTGAGTCTAACAGTTGGACATGTAACAATGTTAAATCTCTGAGCTCCATGTGAATAGCACACATGGTCGGTCGGTGGCACCAGGAAGGATGTGTGGGAGAGTTGTGCACAGGATGTGCCAAAGGATAGGAGCTGAAACGGGAAGGGATAATAGAATAGAATAGAATAAGGCAATAGGAACGAGCCGTTTGGCCCATTCTTGGTTCAATACCGAAGTCCCATGCCGTAATAGAAGGGGAATACAAAATATGCACGTCGCACATATGATTTACCGTGATCTGGAGGCGATTTCTTTAGAACGAGGTTCACTATTGTAATTTAAAACATTGGCAGCGCAGTTTCTTAAAAAAATGACATTTGTTTCTCGCCGTCGTCAGACGTGTTGTTTTTGACCACCAACGTACCAAGGGACAGACGCAGACTTTATTATGATAGAAATAAAGCTTTGCTTCAAGCAATTAGTTTGTGCTATCTAGTATACTTCATACTTTTATAGGTGTACACTAATGGGAATATTTTCGAAAATTCGATTTGGTTTTACAATTTCATCTGATCACAAGTTTCTGAAAAGAATATAACAAACATTATAAAGATACATCCATTCAGTTTTCTGTTGCTTCCTTTGGGAAGATACACAAGTGGTTGCTATAAAAGTAGTTATTCAAGAATTTTGCAGCACATGGACAGATTCTTATTCTGCGTCCGCACATCTCAGAAGAGAAATCAAGGTACGAGACTAAGAATCAATTTACAATTAAAAGAAAGAATCGAGTAGATTGATCGTAGTCTTCTTCTTCTACAGAGCGCTTCTCTCACTCACTTCAGTCTACTGGCAGGACATATTCCTATCCTGACCAGGCGTTTTCGCTTTCCTTCTACATATCAGAAACACTAAAAAAATTTTCATTTAGAACATAGTCTACAGAATATTTATAGTCACCAGTTTTTGAAACGATACAACTCTCAGTGACTGTTCCCGTTCTGCAGCGCGGCTTGAGGTCGAGTCTCGCAGGGATGCATGACGAACTTTTTGAGGAGGAATGGTCTCCTGCGTCACAAACATGAGAAAATCGAGTGCTGCGTAGAGACTCGATCCTCGTACTTGCACATCACCAGCGTCAGCCATGCACTACTTGATCACTGTGCAGTAATAATAATAATAATAATAATAGTAGTAGAAGTACAAGCCGTGTACCACTTTGCCATTGTGTAGTGATAGTGCAAGCAGTGTACTACTTCACCACTGTGTCACGACTATCACCAGCACTCATAGCGTTATTCTTTCATACCCTTTACTGTCGTACATAAATTCTCGGTCCAACAAAACGTGTAGCTCACAACACAAGTCTCTGGAGTGAGGAGCGTTTGTGTTGTGCTGTCTAACTGGGCTCAGTGACACAACTCTTAAATGTGTTGCCCCCCGTGCTCCTTTATCACGAGTTTGTGACTTGTACAGAATAATCAGGGATGTACCATCTGTAACCCCTTCTGATGTACCACCTGATGCTGTACCACCTTGGGATGTTCCCCGTCATGCTGCACCCCGTCATGCTGTACCCCCTCACGCTGTACCTCCTCATGCTGTACTACCTCACAGGGACAATGAAATGAAACAGAAAATTTACATTTTACAAGTGGGGTTACAACAATTTACACAGGACACATTCAGCATCTTTCTTCCAAGTAATACCAGAAAGATTTCTTAGGTATGCGGCGTTCTTCAATCCCCATGGCGTTCATGATCTGCATCTGGAACGTACCATGGTACGGCGTGAACGTCACTCTGTGGACAACACACACCAAGTCAGAAACGAATATCAAAAATACCGTAAAATAATTACTACGCTATTAAATACCATAGAGAACAAAACATAATGCATGCCAGATGCCATGAAACTACTCCCGAGGATGAGAAACTCGAATAAAAATCCTAGAATTTATATCGGTTTCATGAAGACGTGTATTTAAATTTGGGCCATATCTTGGAATGATTTCTTTTTCAACTTCTTAGTTTTAATTTTCTGAACAAAAAGACCAACAGTAGCTGTTAAATACTACTAAATAACATTCCTAATATTGCATAGAAGTTAAGGGGAACAATGCGACCAAATTCAACAAAGAAATATTAGTTCATGTTATCCTCGACGGAGAACAAAACCACCAACACTACCACACAACTAAAGCAAGTTTTCGTGGCATCTATGCAGCATTTCAAACACTTCGTGTCTCAAGATATTTGTTTTTATTCCAACATTGTAGTACTGTAGAATACAGGGTGTCTCAAAAAAATGTACTCACACTTCGAATGACGAGATCCTTTATTTATGAACATACAGTGAAATAGAATAGCTTCGAATACAGAAGACAAATATGATTAAAGAATCATGTTCGCAAATGTTCGAATTGATGACCATTATTGTCCAGACAACGCTGATAACGCACACCAAGGGTGCGTTACATTTACATTTTTTTGAGACACCCTGTAGAATGAGGCAATAGAAACGAGCCGTTTGGCCCATTCTTGGGTCGATGCCCAAGTCCCATGCCGTACACGTACTTGTTTGCTTAACCTACTTAAAAATAGTACACATTTTCACTACTCTTCCTACGGGAAGGTGGAGGCAGAAGAAGCTTCTGATCAGTACACACACAACACTGAAATACAGAATGCTTACCTACTTACGGCACAAGACGCGTGAGAGAGCAGCAATGTCTAACAAGTCTCGTCAATAAAGCAAACAGGATTTTGCGTTTTTTTTTGTTCATATCCAAATCATGAGACAACTCAATGTCTAGATCCTCATCTTCACTGCAGGACAGGGTGACTAACCATGCAACTGTACTATCTTATTTTAATTGCGTATTTCTAGTTCTCTCTGGTTCTCTAACTTCTTTCCACACTACTACTTGACGTAACTTTTATTTTAAATACTTTTGAAAATTTATGAAAACTTGCATCCAAAATTCGCTGAATAATTAGTACTGCTTATACTATAATTAATTGCCCAGGGAACCTTAATATTCAAGCATTGTTTAACGATACTCTAGTTTCTTCTAGTTTTTGTCTTTAACGACTTTGTCGAATTTCCTTCACTGCTGCGGCCGAAGAATTCTTCAAAAATCACTAAATTTCACATATATAAGAACATAAGTTCATAATTCATCGTAGTCCAATAATAATTCACTTGTTTGGGTTAACTCTAACGTGGCGAGGACATTCTTTATGCCCAGTGAATGTGATGACTTCTACAGCTTAATTATATTGCTAATTTCGAATTGCGTTTTAAAAAATTGCGGCAGTTATTCAACTCACAAAATGAAGTGTGTGTGGAAAAAAGTTACTTTGCTTATTTCTAACTGGTTGAACTTCACCCCTTAAATTTTACTTCTAGTTAACAGGACTCGTTGTATTACAACTTTAGAAGAAGATATTAATTAACATGGTCTGTAACCAGTCTAAAATTGAGTCGGACACACCTAACTAGCAAATATTAATATCACGCTGGCAACACAAAAAAAACACATTAAATGGTAGACCCAGTATACACGAGAGAAGCGGACCTAAGTCAGAAGTAGATAGAAATACAGTATGAAGAAAACCTATTTCAATTCACACGTACACCGGAGAAAGTTACACACATGAATGTCGGTATTTTAAGGCACGCGCTAGATATGCTACATCCAAACTACATACATGCATGTAGCACTTGGGTAGGAGAACTGTAATAGAGAACTAGAGGAGTCTCACTTGGTGAGGTCGGCCTCGACAGTATCTTTGGGTTGTTCCTTGTACGTCTTCTTGGTTTTGTAGTCGACAGTTTCTTCGTCTAGGAGAGGTATAGGAATGAGGCGGCCTGTTCTAGTGGACACTCGAACTTCCTCACCCTCCTCTGTATACCTCCACTCCACCTGCAGTATAATACACGTCTCTTAATTATACACGTGTTTTAATTATATACGAGTCTTAATTATAAACGTGTCAATTATGTATCACCTGCCACACAATGTTATCTGTACGCCACCTGCCACACAACATAAAAGTGAAAGTAACACAAAGTGATGTGAAGGTAACATTAGAAGTTACGTGAGAGTAATAAAGGTAACATGAATAACACTGAAGGTGTCATGCAAGTAACGCTGCAGGTATCATGCAGGTAACAGGTAACACTGCAGGTAACCCAGGAACACTGCAGGTAACCCAGGAACACTGCAGGTAACCCAGGAACACTGCAGGTAACCCAGGTAACACTGCAGGTAAGACCAGACCTGCGTAGGCTTCATGTCTGAAGGATCGACGAGTGCAACATCACCGGTGACGAGCAGCGGCTTCTCTACCTTGAACATGATGCCAGCGAAGTCCCTGTGTGAGCACACACAGCATCACTGCACTGCACTGCTAGCACATCACTGCAAGCACATCATCACTGCACTGCACATCATCACTGCACTGCACATCATCACTGCAAGCACATCACTGCACTGCCAGTAGATCACTCATTTTTTGTTCCTATATTCAATTTAATATTTCACTTATAGTTTAAGTATATTGATGAATGGGTTTTAACAAAACTTTACATATTAACTGCAGTAGTTGATCTAAATACAGGGGTATTTTTTCTATTCATATGTATTCAACAAAATCGCAAAACATTAAATCCACAACCCCAGAAATTAAGTCAACTCAAACAGATGCAAGACTTCATCATTTTGATCAGGAATTGCGTTTTCTTATTCCATTAGACCTTCAGATAAGGTCCTTGCAGCCCCAATATAACACCAAAAAACCCTGGCCAAACTGCATCCCAAAAAAGTTACAAGCACAATGAAGAATATGGAAATAGCAGTTGCTTGAGCAGGTATTACAAAGTCAAAAATAAGCTACAAGCAAAGCATTTAATCTTTATTACATTGTTTGCTAATGTTTTTAATAATTTAAAACAATACTCACTTTGTTTTGCCTCTCATTTCATATTTGCAGTGTAAGCCTTCAACATACACCCAGTTTCTCTCTTCAATGATGTGGTTAACAAGCCCTTGTTTGCCTTTGTCTTTACCAATGAGCACTTCTACCATGTCTCCCCTGTAACAAAAAGAATACAAAATTCAACCTATATATTTTCTAAAAGTTACAAACAACCAACATAACAGCTACCAAAATAACAAAAATCCCAAGGAACCAAAATTACAAGCAATCAAAGTTATGAACAACCAAAATAAAACACAACCAAAGAAACAAACAACCAAAGTCATAAAAAACAATACCCTAAACAGTCAAAGTTAAAAACAATTTAAGTCATAGACAATCAAACTCATAGACAACCAGAGATACAAACAACAAATGTAAACCACCAAAGTTACAATCGATCAATCAAAGACATGGAACTTCGGTACACGGCATGGGACTTCGGTATTGAACCAAGAATGGGCCAAACGGCTCGTTCCTATTGCCTTATTCTATTCTAAACAACGAAAGTAGCAAACAACCAAAATTATGAACAAGTTACTAAAGATGAATTCTTGCCAGTTTATTATTCTTACAAATTAGAGCAGCATATTAATATTAGTCTAAAAATGAGTTATAGCCCAAATAAGTCAGGCTTGGTGGTTCAATCATCAGTGCTGTAATGGATGATGCTGCTGATTGCATTCCCACAAAACACTCGGGGAAAAATGGAACTGAAACAAAGATCCAGCCAAATAGCAGAGTTTATTCATTTCATTCATTTGGGTCACTAGGTCTCACTCTAAAAATGTGTAAATTAACACATTCCATATATATTGGTACACCATGTACCAAATTATGTTTGGCACACTGCAATGCTTCCGCAACAAAGGAATACTGCTCAAATGCATATGCGCAAAGAATGTATTAAGATTAGTTATAAAATAATTAATAGAATTCTGTCAGGTGGAGAAAAATTATTGTAGACTGAGTTTACAAGATGCAACAGTCAGCCAGGTTTTAAATCCTCTATTTTTATGTAATGGTCAGGAAATTTTGCATACATTTCAGAACTTAAGAACTGAATGCACTCACTTGAAAAATGACCCCTTTTTAATAGGCTCTACAAGAACTTCTGCCTTGAAAGTACCAGGCAAATTTTCTTGAAAAGCTTCGTATGTCCAAGGGCGATGTTCTCCGAAATAAAAACGCCATCTTTTAATAACTTTGCCCTTCTGATACTGAGGTCCATGATCAGGGTTTTTCCACTCAATCTGAAAAATATTCACAATATAGGGGGGTTAAAAAAATGAATGAATAGTGTATCTCTTGAGAAAATAAAGAATGAGATACAAAAAGTTGAATAGGCCATGAAACATAAAAACATTTTTGAAGAAAGTTCATAGGTATTTCAAATAATTTTTAACAAGCCACAAATATTTCATCACATAAATAATTCCTGCTGAAAAAACTATGACCTATAAGACCATTCAGTCAAAATATCATCTGCTATACACACCATGTGATTTTTTGACCAAATTTGAGAGGGGAGTTAAAAAATTGATGCAATAATGCAAGTTTAAACAAATATGACAAAAATTTCACCCACAGAAAAAACATTTTAAATCCACTTTATTTATTCAAAAGTAAAGCTTCTGCAATGTATCAGATTGCAGCATAAATTTTACTCTTTCTTTTATTAAATATCAAGATTAATTTCAATCAATCATTAGTTAACTATAATCTTCACTGTTGTCAACAATGTGTGCTCCCAAAAACAATTTTCTACAGTTTATTTGAATTTTTTTTCAGATCATAGAAAAGTTTCAGCCTATCTCTAACGAAGTCTATAGAATGCAGAGTTTTTCCCTTGGAAAAATCTACACTGATTTACTCATGAGATGAGCAACCACAATATTTCATCCAGAATTATTTGTTACACATTTTATAATATCATATATGCAATGACTCACCTGTGCCATAGCTCTCTCAATGTAGCTGTCAGGAAGGTTGGAATATCTCTTTGTTGACTCTGCAACTTTTGGCATACATCTCAGAACACTTGTGAGTTTCATTTTGTATTTTCAAATTATTCTGAAAAAATAAAAAATTTATAACCATTACTTGACCCCTATTGAAACCATAAAAAATATATAATAAAAAGCTTTTTATACTCAAATGACCTCAATAGAAGTGCACCAACATTACCACATAGATTGAGTCACTCTATTTAATTATAACTAACAATGATGCATACTTAAGGAATCATTTTCTCAAAATACTATCCAAGTTACAAAAAGATTTGGGAAATGTTGCCAGTTGTCTCATCATGACTGGTGGCATTCAACAGTCATTGCAAGTGCCTCAGCAATGTAATTTTAGCAGCTCTATGTACTATTATTCTCCATGTAATATGGAACTGAATTAACAGTACTTAATGAGCAATTTACAAAGATATAGTGATTGTTTTTTGAAGCACATGTAAAGTGATGTAAGCTATATGAACTAAAACAATCTATCACCTCTCAATTTTTTGCATCAAAATTGGTTGTAGAAAGGAAGTGCCCACAAATTGTACTAAAAACATGACCATTTCATTTTCTTCCATATTGTTCCCAAATCACACTCATAGACATCTCTTCCACATATTATATTCTTAGGCCAGATTATAAATTGTTTTCTCTACTCCTATGTTACTCTGCATAAATAAGCTGTTATTACCCTTATTACACTTCTATGTGTGCTTATTCATCCCTAATGCCTTACACCTGACGGTAAGCAGGAGTTGGTGTCAAATCTTCCATCATAACCAATTCAATCTGTGGTACATTCTTACGAGCATACCAAGTTAATAAACTATTCCCGATCATGGTATGCTTCCATTTCTTCAAACCATACTTCTTTGAGTCTTTTAATTTCCTTCATCCACTTTTTGCGATCCCACTGTCTCACCTCCCCGTATTTGTATTTTTACCCATATTCTATGCTATACAGTAAAATGCTGGACTTCAACTGCAGCTATAACGTTTGTGGCGGACGTACGAAACATAAAAAATTGTTTGAACAATTTTGAATATATATTAACATGAGCTTTTTCAACTTAAATTTTTCTTTTTTCTATTGTACAATTTGAAATGGAAGATATTTTATTCCAAATAAAAACTCCATGGAACTTGAACCTTAAAGACGAGGACTGACGGCTGTCGGGGGTTTTTCTTAGAGCATTTAATTCCTGCTAAAAAACACACAATAGCCGAGTAGCAGCCCAGAGTTTTTCCTTGCGTAACTGACGTTTAAAATTATTACTCAAAGGTCACATTGGGTCATTTCATACAAAAATCAGCTCAATGAGAGCATCAGTGGGAGAGCCAGCACAGCACTCTCATGCTTAGCAGGGAGTCACAATTTAGTCCAGGCTTTTAATCGCACTTCTGTGAGGGTTTCACGATACAATGCAATAATAAATGTTGCATTTACAATAATTAATGCATTGCTATTAATTAAAAACCAATTAAATTAGATAAAAAATTTATTATTAATTTTTCAATAAAAAATAGTGTACAATATGTATTTCGTTTAGACTTTAAGCATTACTTACAGTCGGTGCAAACTAGTCATGGTAAATGAATGTCAAACGCTGGCCCTCAAAGCTACGTCTAATTTCCTTGAATTTTTAAAACGTCATATAACGTTATTACAAACTTTATATCTTAGTAAAATATTTCAAGCCCCTGACATGAAAGGATTGTTGCAAAATATAAGTTCAAATTATAACCACCTAATTCTGAAACCTTTTATTATCTATTCATAAGGAAAGAGATAACGGCCTATCTTTAGTATCTCTATGTCCAGTCTAGTCTAGTTTTTGTGAACAGGTATTAATGTGGATTTTCAAATACCGTGATAACATATAAAATTATGTTTTCTTATATAAACAATGAACAAGTGCACTCAACCATCAGTTGAGTCTCTAAATTATGAATGTTTTTTACAATTAAATTATATTAGGATGAATCTTTTACTGTGGTTGAATATATTTAGCAGTTTTCTGTTACCATGCATAGATAGGATTAATTTTCAAAAATATTTTTTCAACCTATAATTTTTTGTCAGTGCAGTAATGCAATACCAATAGATGTTATCTCAATTTCTCATTTGCAACATCATGTTGAATTGAAAAGGCATAAGCAGAGTTGATACAAACACTAAAACAATATTAATAACATAGGAATAGGTATGACATGTATTGAAACTTTCCAATTAAGGATCTTGCTTCATGTAATTAAGTATGAGAAAATATTTGTGCATTTGTCATATCACTGAACATAGATTAGAATTAAAGAAACACACATTCAATCTTTATATGTTTATTCAGGACTCCCAAGATAAATTTTTGGTAAAGTTAGCCTTCATTTTCCCTAGATTATTTAGTTTCGAGTTTATAATCAAGATTTGTATATCAAATTACAGTGGTACCTTCACAAATGAATATCCTAACTTACAAAATATTTAACGTACATATGGTCATTTGTATGTTAAATAATTTGTATGTGGAGGTACCACTGTATAGGTTTATTACCTAACATTTATTGGAAAACTTGCATGCATCTATGAAGACTTTTCTTAAAACTGATGTTGCAAAAATTGAAGTAATAATCATGGTTGGTTTAGTTATTAATTTAAAACTACTTGATCATGTAGATTTGGGTAGATTTGAAAGGTTTTTCCATATAAGATTTCAGGTTTGTAACCAATATGATACAGGGCCTCCTTACCTGAATTGTTGAACTTCTATGTTTTTTCTATATTTTATATATTTTAGTTTTCTATTTGTTTTTACCATCAAATGTAATACAATATTACCTAAATAACCTTATTACCTAAATTTTTAGTCATCCCAACTTTTTCATGCTTAAATAATCAATAACTGGAGTGAGTTGTCAAGAGGTTAGGGGGCACAGAGTAACATAAGGGGCACAGAGTAACACAAGCGGCACAGAGTAACATAAGGGGCACAGAGTAACACAAGGGGCACAGAGTGACATAAGGGGCACAGAGTAACATCAGGGGCGCAGAGTAACACAAGGGGCACAGAGTAACACAAGGGGCACAGAGTAACACAAGGGGCACAGAGTAACACAAGGGGCGCAGAGTAACACAAAGGGCACAGAGTAACATGTTGGTTAAGGCCAACAACTACTTTTATGAAACTAATCAAAGTTTATCTAAAAGATATTGCTGATAATATTGTGATTGTTTGTGATTGATTATTGTCATTTGTGATAAGGTTTTACTCAATTTAATATACCACTCAGAGGTGACATGCACAGTGTTCTTTACTTCCCATAATTTGTTAGCTTTGTTTTACTTTTACAATATAATTGAATTTGATATGTATAATCATGTCAATTTTAAACAATTTTTCTTTTTCTATGTACTTCTCTTGTCAATTATGTATGAAGGCTGTTATGACTTATTGGAAATATCTTTACATCTTATTTTACCAATTTTACATGTGTGAAGTCAATTTTGATTTTTATATGCTGAATAAAATTAACTGAATATTTTGTATGAAAAATCCCATTATAGCTTTTTTGATAACAAGAGAAAATTCAAGTTTCTTCAGCAAAGTTCTAGCTGAACTACCATCTGTTATTTAACTTATATAACAAATGTTCTCATGCCAGAAAGAAATGCATCTCGTTCATAAATTCAGATACATTTCCAACATTCACAATGGCTCTTGGATATCAGGAGCTTGTGAACTATTGAAGTTTAGACCTTGGCTTCAATCATCATCATATTGTTCAAGGTGATTATCTTTCTGTTAAAATTACCAATATTTTTTATTATATTTTATTCATGTGTTTTATTCATAGCTTCTCAAATAATGTTTTTTTTGTGTGTGTGTGGGTATATTGATGAGAATATTACATTCTGGTGGCACTGATGGACATGCTGATGCCTTCTACTAGCAGAATGACATATAAATAATTTATTTTCATTTTGATATGCCAACTTTTACAATTTAAGCACCATGTATGTATCAACCTAAAAATTGAAATTTTTAATTAAATAAAAAATCCTAACATAAAAGAGTTGGAACAGGCAAACAACATCTACTGTACAAAAATAAATACAAATATAGAGTACTGTTTTGAAATACAACATGGTCTAGGACACATACTGGCATCTTCAGGAAATAGCTGACACAATGAGCCTGTGTCACCATTTCTGTTATTTCACAACTCTAGCACTGTAGACACGTTAACTTTCCGTCTTGTGCAAGCTTGCATGTGCTTAGCAAAATTAAAGTAAGATCATGAACTGTGCCTGTAAGATCAGTTGTGATTGATGGAAGGTTAACTTCATTTTATAGCATGGTTCTATGCCAGTTAGCTCATCTAGGCTCACCAATCTTCCCATAACTTCTTCACCAGATGATGCTAACAAAAATAATACTGTCTCTTCATATATCATGTTCATGAAAGTTTTACTTTTATTTTTTATCTTGAGGCACTTTTCTGCTTATTATTAGTATTTTTTGTGTATTTTATATAATAATCATAGCCTAGTTTTGTACCTCTTATAGACTCAAGTATCTGTTGGTTGTCTTGTGGACACTACTGATTACCATATGTAATTACCTCTAGCAACTCATTATATATTGACAAGACTCTTCTTTATTTTCTTTGTAGTAATTTGGACGAAGCCCCATCTGCAGTAGCTGCTTCAACAAATGAAAAATGTTCAGTAAGTCACTGTATGTTATCAATTAGCCTTGTTATTATATATTGAAACTAACTAATTTCCTTCTGAAATTCAGGTTTTGCACACCATAGCAGTGGCTTATTTGGAGTCATAAAATATTTTGTAAATTTAGTTTGTTAAATAGTTCAGATTGATATGACAAGACTGGTTAAAATATTGGATATTTTTTGTTATGGATATGAAGGAGACATATGCTTAGTTACATGTCTGAAAGCAAAATTCATTTGAAGTTGTGTCCCATTTAAAGTTACTTAATCTCCATGGTTGGTCACAGATGGTCTCATGCTGTGCATACTCATATCTGTACAAGTGTACATAGTGTTGATGCGTGGTGTTCATTTGATGTACTGTGGGTTCAGTAACATTAGTCAAACACATCATATATGTAATTTGTTGCTTTATGGTTTTGGGGCAATTGATATCCATGGTATTCATTTGTGGAAATTATTTGTCATATTATGGCATAAATTTTTTTTCTGAGAGTTTTGTGTTCTACATCAGACTTTATAAACCTCAGTTTAAGTTAGTGATATGAATTTGTATACATTATTATACCAGTCTTTTATTGAAAAAATTCAGCTTATAGAACTACAGTCTATGTAAAACATGTAGCAAATTTTCTGATGATTCATAGTTTATTTAAAACATTATCCAAGACTTTCAAATTTACTCTTCTGCTTCTGTTTATATTTCAACTTTAAATCTATCTAGTCTCTAAATTGTCAAGGCATGGAACTTACAGAATAATTCAAGAATGGACCACTAGGCTTGTTCCTGTTGCCATGTCATATTCTGTGGTGCTGTTTGTGTAGTTGCATGTTCTACCAATTGAAATTGAGATGTTTATGTTCCAGACAAATGAATTTGAGAGAATAAAGCAACATCTACAAGATGTTTATGATGCAAGTGAGGAGCAGAGCAGCATGATGTTGTGTTCAGCTGATACAAAGGACCTCAGTGAAGATGTCTTCCCCACAATTGATGCCCTAAAAGAAAAGGGTGTGCCATTAGACCAGCTTCTTAGAAATCCTTGGATTCTGCAGTTTGACTGCAGTGAGTTTTTCAAGTTGGAGAAGTATCAGTTGCAGGAATTCTGGTGTTCAGGCATATTTGTTTTGAAAAAGACAGATTCTTAAGTTAAAAAGTATTATCCAAAGCTTTATCAATTCTAGGTTCATGTTTGTCTTTATTATAGTAGATAGTATTAAAATAAACTAAATGCCATAGTGATTTTTATAAAATATTTGATTAAAAGTTAAATATTCATATTTACTAAAAACTATAGTCATATCTTCTAATTAATAGAGTAAATCTATTGCCCTAAGTTTAACTGTGGTTATAATTATTGTGTAATAGTGAGCACACTGAAACTTACATTCAAGATATGCTTTAGTCTTTACTTTTCTTAATGACATTACCAAATTCTATTTTATTTGAAATATTTGGTGACATTGGTTTGTATTTGTAATGAAACATTCCATATTTGTTTACTTGGGTCAACTTATTGCCAAGTGATGTGAACAGCTTTTATACACAAGAGATATCATGAAGTAGATGACATGTTATTTTGTTGTATCAGTTGATGAACTTAGTATTGGAGAATGCTCCACTTTGGAAAAGAATTTCCTACTAAAAGGAATAAATTATCAGTTAATGAATGTACTCATCTACATATCTTTATCTTAACTGGCTGTATTCATATAAATTAAAAATCTGCACAAAGTTCTCTGTGTTATTCAAGGTTAACCTACAGATACCATAAACTTTCTTTGTTAGACAGTACTTAACACAAGGCTCTTAACACGTTGACTCCGAAGTGGTATGTATGTGTACCACTTAGGTTAGGTTCTGTAATTTTTTCAGATCCTTCTAGTGACTATGCGTACAAAGTGAAGTTTTACACCAGTCAGGCAATCAGAGGCAACGTGTTAAAACTCATATGCTGTGCTAATGATTAGTAGAAAAATTCCTTTCAATGACCAGACCTTATTAAGCACTGACATTTCATTTCTCTGAATTGAGTTACAAACTTCTAAAGGTGTCGGAGAGAGTTTGAGGTACTCATTGAAGCTCATTTACTCGATTTCCAGGAAAACTGCTGATGTACCTTTCCATGCTGCAGTCAGGAGAACACATGTTCACTGCAGCAAGCCACGGCCTGCCTTTCTGTCAGAACTCTAGAGAGCACATCAAGAAGTACTGGGTTTTCTTGAAGCATGAGAAATCTCAACTTCCTCCTCAGTATCCTAACAAGGTTTACTATATGGCTGATAAACTCCAGGTGAGTTCCTTATTCTTTACTCTAAAAGTTCATGGGTTTGACATACTGGTAAATTGTTAAAATTGACAGCAGCTGTGTAGGCTTGTTCTAAAAGTGTGTAAACTAAGGTCCTCAAACAAACATAAATAAAATACTAGATGTTTGCTTCAGTACTTGGATTGAGGTTTGTTTCCAAAAGTATTTGGTCACTCTGTTCATAACAGGGTAACCTCGATTGCAAAATGTGAATTCAATTGCAGAACATGGTGACTTCAGTTAGAGGACATGACAAATTTGATTGCAGAACACTGTGAGGTCGATTGTAAAACATGTTGAATTTGATTGCACAGCTTGTGAACTTGATTGCAGAACAGGGGGAACTTGATTGCAAAATGGGAAAAATTTTATTGTAGAAAATGGTGAACTTGATTGCAGGAAACGTTTAATTTGATTACAGAACTGGGAACTTGATTGCATTACAATGGGAACTGTTAACTATTATTGATTATTTTCTTCTCAGTGACTGAGTACTAAAAGTGTATTGGGATTTCTTATCATGCAGAATTACTGAGCAATTTTAACAAAACCTAAAATAAAAGCCACACGCCCATATAGAAATTAATTATGAAGGGGCTTTATGGTAAATGATGTTATGATGTGCTAGTCAAAGATGACATTATTTTTCTGAAACCCCTCATGCATGCCTCTAAAGTTTTCCTTTCCATACATTATTAGCTAGTTCATGAAAACCATCAAAGTTAGCAGAAAGCATTTGCTTCATTCTTGGAGCATCGTTACAGACGGGTTTTCTTATTATGATTTTCAAGATAACCTTATAGGATTTCTAGTAGCAAATTTTAACATGATTTTAATATCTATTATCACTTATCTATTAATTTCTTGACTGGAAATAAATTTTTTGATGTTCATGAACTGCATATAGCTACTAAACTCTCTTGGGTGTATTGTTGCAGATCAACGTGCCTTTGTTATCAGAGTCCTTGGCAAAGTCAAAGCACGCGTTATTGGCACCTTTTAGCCGCGTCGTGGAGCTAGTTGACCTTTATATTCGTAAGTGGATGTACTGTCGCATATTTAGTGACGCAGAGGTCGTAAAAGTGTGGGGGATGGATGACACAGTGTACTGCTGAGTGAAGTCATGGCAGCTGGGCAGTTTCAAGGGAGGAGTGAGTGAGATACAGACTGAAGTGGTGATGACAGCAGAGTAGTTTCAAGGGAGTGAGTGAGATACAGACTGAAGTGGTGATGACAGCAGAGCAGTTTCAAGGGAGTGAGTGAGATACAGACTGAAGTGGTGATGGCAGCAGAGCAGTTTCAAGGGAGGAGTGAGTGAGATACAGATTGAAGACAGAGTTCTTTTAATCAAAGCAAGGTCAGCTAAACTTCCTTGTGTGAAAGCAAGTTAAATTACGGGAGTTCTAAAATATTTTGAATGTGAACATTGACTCTGTTCTGTTTTGTTTTATTTAGTAAGCAACGCATTGCTGTATTTCTATTGGCTAAGCATTGTGAGCGCAAAAGCCAGTATGTATAGCGAGGGAAAAAGGGAAAGCTGAACTGTTTGATTGATGCCCATGTGTAACTTGATGCTCGTTTCAGCATCACATACAAAACAAAATGATGCGATGCATTCTCAGTCCAGTGGGAATTATAAATTGTGCAACGAGTGGATTGGGAATTGTGGGGCTGGTGGATTGAGAATTGGATTCCAGACATTTTGAATTGGGACCTCCACTTTTGAGCGAGAGATCTGAAAGTTGGTTTGAAATAAATGGTTATTCCGTGTTGCAGATTATGGTGTTCCTGAGGAATACATTTTGAGTGACCCCTACGTGTTGTGTTACTCTGTGGACTTCTTTAAGAAACGCATGGAGGTCATGTATGGCGACCATAAGGCTGTCGAGAAAAGGAAGCTCTGGATCACCCACTGTGCCAAAGATCAATTTGATTCGTGAGTGCGATGCCATTTTCTTGGAGGCTCCGTACGATTAACTCTTTCACACACAGGGTGCAGCAAAACGATCTCATGCATGTGTAGGCGCAATAAAAGTGAAATAGAGATAAGAACAAGTAATGTGTTCTTATTTTTAAAGTAACGTATTGGGTCATTTTGTGTCATTTCTTTTTCGGTTGGCAACATGGATTGGGCGGGCAAATATTGCGCTTTCATTATTTAAAACAACAAATGTGTCTGATCATTATATAGCATCCTGTATACGTTTCGTGCTCTAATAATATCGTTACTGCATGTGTTACTAGAGTACAAAATCTGATCACTTGTAAAATTTCATAGGAAGTTGCTGGTGTAGTAACATGTTTTAAAAATTGGTGCATGCTTGCGAGTGTCATTTTATTCAACTTTTTTTTATCAAATTCTTACGTGTGATTTAAATTTTTCTTCAATGATAGCAGGGCTAAAGTGTACACTTTGTTGCAAAAGTGTCAAAGTTTAAGCCGTTCATTGGTTTAAAAAAATGTTCAAGTCTGTATGCAGTTTGTGCTCTGTGACGTGGACTTAGGGGGGACAAAGGCGAGTGAACTGGTTAGAACTTTCCTCTGAGCGAATTTTCTTATATTGGTCTATGTTCTTTATTTTGCTCTGGTATGCCAGACTAGTAGTAAATATTACCAGACTATTATTAGATATTACTAGACTAGTATTAGATATTACCAGACTAGTATTAAATATTACCAGACTAGTATTAAATATTACCAGACTAGTATTAAATGGTGTTAACTTCTAATTTTAACGGTGTTATAGTTGCCATGAAAGGGAAATCTGATTCACTTCTAACTCCTGGTACAACATTTGAAGAGTTGTAAACCACGTTTAAAAAAGATTAAAAAGTCGATGAAATTCTCATTTGTAGGCTTTGACCAACTGTTCTTAGTTACATTTCCTTAACCCTTAATGAACCACTGCCGTTCCTGGAGTACAATTCTTTTTAATCCCATGTTCTATGTTTCGTTCAAAAGTAGTGTGGGATTACATGATTGAGTGATAATTTCTCTTAAGATTTTGTTCAGTCTAGGCATGATTGGGAGCTTGTAGAGTTATGCTCTGTCGTACATGTGAGCAGAAGTGTGCGCTTCTACATTAAGAATAAGGAAGAGGAGAGGCTGCTACGACCATTCAAGGGCTCCGTGACAGCATACCTGGCCCACAAGCTGAGCATGCGCAAGGACGTGGTGCTGCTGAGGATGCAGTCGCATATGACGTACAGTCCCAGACCCACCAAGATCCGAGACATCATCAACCTGTTGACGAAGCAGGGCTTCACATCTGAACAGATATTGTGAGATTTCGTAGTCTAAGTTGTCATACTCCTTTGCCAGTGCAGTTCTGCACAGACTAACTTGTCATACTTCTTGCCAGTGCAGTTCTGCACAGACAACTTGTCGTACTCCTTGTCAGTTCAGTTCTGCACAGACCAACTTGTCGTATTCCTTGCTAGTGTAAAACTGAAGCTGTAAGCTCCTCTTTTGTTTGTTGAGTGTAAATAGGAACACTTAATTTAATATAGACTGTGGAGAAAATGAATAATTAATTGTAATCTATGTGATAAAGAGCCGTTCTTTAGAATTATTTCATTGTAGTTTTCCTGTATTTGGCTGCATTGTAATTGAAATGTAAGATAAGTTTTATTACTGTACCAGACGCTGACCTGCTTCTCATTGATCTTTCTCACATTCCTACAAATTCAACAATTATAATTTCAAACGTTCTACGTTATTTTTGATTGCACAATATTCAGCCTGAAATCACTTTGTTATTGTTGCACATGTACAACTGTATTATTGGTTGCGTGATGATGGCAATCGTGGTTTTAAATACAGTATTATTGGTTGCGTGATGATGATGACAATCATGGCTTAAAATACAGTATTATTAGTTGCGTGATGATGATAATCAAAGCCTAAGATGTCGTGTATTTTTTCAGCCGGACAATGGGTGTGTTGCAATACTCATATCGCCGCTTGGAGGAGCGTGCTGAGATTCTGAGGAAGATGGGCGTGCGTCGCTACAGCATGAGACTCCTCTTTTGTCCTCAAAAACAGTTCGAGGTTTTCTGTTGGACGGAGACTTGCAAGCAGAAGAAAAGGCAATATGTGTTGAAGCCTCTCACTGAGGTCAACTTATCTCCTCGCGAGGGCGGTAGTGACAGTCCACTAAGTGGCAGCAATGTTAGGTTACTAAATGACGGCAGTGGTACGTCACGAAATGACGGTGTTGACAGTCCATTAAGTGACCATAGTGGCAGTTCATTAAATGACGATTCTGGCAGTCCATTAAATGACGGTGTTGACACTCTATTAAATGACGGTGTTGACAGTCCATTAAATGACGGTGTTGACAGTCCATTAAATGACGGTGTTGACAGTCCATTAAATGACGATGCTGGCAGTTCACTCAGTGAGGAATGCATCCGCTCTTGTAATGGAAGATAGCAAGAGGATGATCAATAAGAGCTAAGTACAGTCAATTAAAGCCTATTCAACAAATATTCTTGTGAATTTAATCTAAATCATGAACTAATTGATAGTGAGTGACATTAGGAGTTTTTTCGCGTTACACACAATCCCTCTCGATCTAAAAAAATTTGTGAGGTAATTCCGTCTTGGCCTTGGAAATCTTTTGTGGTAATTTCGATATTGCCTTATGAATCTTTTGTGTTAACTGCGTAATTGCCTTAGGAGTCTTGTGTACTAATTGTGTAATTCGTTTGAAAGTGCCTGATGAAATTTAGGGTCTCATGTTAGAAAGAACACAATTTCAAAGAGTTTTTCTACACTTTTAGTTTTTCAGAAGCTCGAGGCAAAAGAAATCCTCAGAGTTTAACTGAGTTGAAGTTTATCTGGTCGGGTGTTTGCAGTGAATGAATATTGGGCAGACTTAATTATCACCGTTGCTACGTTTGAGAACTAAATGTGCATGCAAAGGTGTTGATTTTGTGCGCTAAAATACACCAGACTTGATGTTTGCTCGCATCACTGTGGGTTACGAGCTACCAGGGATTTGGAATCTTATATCTTATAATATGATGATTCCAGCGATATCTCGGTAATTTCAAAGCTATTTCATAATGAGGTTATTCCTATTCTAATTTGTAGGGGTATTCCCAAGTCCCAGCTGCTGCGAACACTTAATTTTTGATCCACGTTGATGTATCGGAATCATGGAAATCTGTCGATGCCAATACAGATCCTGATACACTGATGCACCTTAGGTTGACACCACTATTACCTACATCACAGCTGCGTGGCGATGCTCGTACCTATATGTACTATTGAAAACCCTATGCTGGCTTACTCGATGACAACCCCTGAGTTAACACACTGACCGTAACTTCCAAATTGGTTTTTATGCATAACAAAGGTCCCGTGTACCATATATGGTACACATTGCGTTTAAAGAGTTGAATGTTTTACCAATACCTGACACTGGTGCTAGGTGAATGATCGTAACTGGATGCTGCCTACGATGTTTGTGTTGTAAGATATGGCTTCGGTCCAATAATTATTCAGACCACGAATCATTCTCAAGTGTTTAGCACTGAAAGTGCAATCTTGTTTATAAAGGATATGTTTGCGACTATTGTAAAATTATGTAGTTTCAGTAGCAGTGTTTTTTTCAATGAAGATTCGTCTGGAAAATTGTGCACTTGAGGTGACTGGATGTTGTGTTTAATCA
The DNA here is from genome assembly GCA_006783055.1 of Trinorchestia longiramus. Classification (NCBI taxonomy): domain Eukaryota; kingdom Metazoa; phylum Arthropoda; class Malacostraca; order Amphipoda; family Talitridae; genus Trinorchestia; species Trinorchestia longiramus. The sequence continues at coordinate 193,082 of VCRD01000281.1, forward strand.
AAACCTTATTGTCGGGGTAAAAAAGAACTAATTTATCAAGGTATCGTTTCAGTGTAAAATAAAAATGTTTTGGATTGAAGTCTAAGCGATGGGATTAAAAAAAATCAGATTTATTTTTTGTGTATTAAACGTAAAAAATGTGTAAAAAAATCATGACATTTTTAACTTGTTTCTCGCGTAGTAAAGTTGGCCCTTAAGTCTCTTTAAGTCGTTACCATCGTCAACGATGTTACTGAAGCAATTCGGTGACTGATATTTCTTTTACGGTTTATGCTCTGTAAATTATACCATTGCACGTTGCTAAGTAGTAAACAGCTGGCCAAGTTGCGCTGTTCAGCTTCTTGAAACCTCGTACAAACATAAACTGCAATCTCCACCACTCGCACAGTTCTCAATGCAAGCCGCAGGGAGCAGGAGCTTTTCTGAAATACTTGCTTTCTTTAACAATTTACCGATCGCATTTTTTCTTTAAGAGGGCAAAGCAACTCAGCCACACGCTTGCTGATCACAATACTGGCAATATCTAAACAATCGGAATAGTGACATGTTCTCAGAGTTCTATAACTGTTGAGTGCGATTCTAAGTTGATGTACACCTTTGGTTTTGTTTTAGCACACTTTTTCAAAGAAAACTACAGGGTTTATTTAAACGGTAGAGTTAAAGTAAATACCCTTCAGTTTATTTTTGATGACCTTGTTCAGCTCTGTATTATTCAATGTTTTCCACGGCCGTCCTTCGGACGCGTTCTTGTTCAAGTTGCACCGTTAGATGTAGTGGAGAAATCATTTCTAAAGATACTGATTTTTTAGCAACCTCACGTGCTGCAACTGAATTGATGATGTGCCTCTACACGTACGACGTTCGCTGAAGTTTACAGTTTTACTTTTTTAAGAAATCACACTTGATGGAGCAAGATTCAAAGACATGATTTTCCGTCAAGAAGTGAAGAAAAATCTCGATATTCGTATAAATTTATTTATAAATTTCTTGAATGCCCTATTATTAGCAGGGGTCCTTGCTGTTACAGAATTTGATGTTCGATTTTTATGGGAGACAGTTTTGTAATGGAAATATTTTGAAGTAATGGAGAAAAGCTCCTGTTGGGGTGTGGGAGCACCAACCCCCGGCTATCCCACTGGTGCAGCTCGTCTTCGATTTTTGGAGCTCAATTAGAAATTTCTAGGTTCTATTTCCGCACTTCATTATCTTATGTTATGGTTTATTTTTAATGGGCCTCATTTCAACCTTCATTTTAGTTCATTAACACTATGACTTCTGCTACTTGCTATCATTATTTCCGTCGCTAAGGATATTGAAGAGCATTCTACATCAACTCATTTCATTCAAGTCGAGTGGTATTTCAGCTTCAGGTTCGTAGGACTGAATTTTGCTAATGTTGTTGAGTGAACAGCTCAGCGGTTGAAGGTCAGGAATTTGAGATAATTAGTAGCCACCACTTGAAATGTCTCTTGTTTTGCACTTCTTTCACACATTTAGCGCACGTGAGGATTTTTAGGTCCTATACACGCAGAACTATATGGAATACAATTTTCTCTTGTTCATCGCCTTGGTGTTTCTGTTGGAACATCCGTTCCCAAGGGTAGGCTTGTTGAAGGGGTTGCCCATTGATAAATCGTTAGAGGGTTTGTACAGCTTAGAGATGACAACATTTGGAACTTCAACGACTATCTTAGAAGTCGTTGTCTGGCATCAAATTTCATCTCTCTAAGTGACCTCACTATGACATATTCCATCTCCATATAACATATTCTATCTCGACATAAAATATTGGTCATGTTTCCACATGCTTGGATGCGATTATTTCTTGTTTTCTATTTTTCGGTGCCAGGTTATCTTTATATGCCTAGGCACCATTTTCTCTTGCCTCCCGGTTTATTCGTAATATAGCAGCATAATATACTAGAGGAAGAAATAGTACGGATATTTTTATGGTAACACACCTTCGCCTCAATCGTGTAACATTAACTACGAAGAGGAATGCAAGCAAGAGACAAGTCAGAGAGTAAACAGATTACTGCATACCAGTGAAAACTCAGCGTGGATGTAGTTTAGGACTTGCCTCTCTCTCCTGCGCCTCCTGAGATGACCATCGTACAGAGGAGGGCAACCGTGTTGTGCTGCAGCTATGTTGTTGCTGCTGCTCCACGACTCGCCTGCTCTCTTTATTCTACGTCTACCGACCAGAATCTGTGAGTTGTGCTCCCAAACAACTTTTGAATTTACGTGCTTAATAATGTGCGCTATCTCGTAACTCGCCTGGAAAAACTATGTTAATTGAAATTTGCTTTACCAGTAGAGGGATCTCCATTGAAAAAATTGATGTTTTCGAATATCTCGTTTGTTCAATATGTGTTTTGTTTGGGAACAAACTGGTCCTCAAACTACGTTTTTAGCGTAATAGTTTTCTCGTTTCGTTGATTTCTAAACAGCGCTTTAAGCTTAATAAATTTCTTTCGTTATTTCTTTCCTCTTTATGGATCATTTTTACTCAGATCGGATGGACAATATTTTCCTGAAAGGACGTGCACAATCTAGTTATCCGTTACTACTGATGTTATTTTAATTTTATTGTTTATATTCCTCTTGCATGTATCTTTGTATCTACATGACATGAGACTTGGGTATGGCATGGGATTTGGGTATCAACCCAAGAATGGGCCAAACGGTTCGTTTCTATTGCGTTATTCTATTCTATGCTACTAATCCTCAATATTAGTTTGCAATATTAGTACATACATGAAGCTACCTGTAATTTATTGTATTCAATACTTTTGTTGCAGCGTTGTCACTTTTTTTGTGATGAACAAATTTAATAGACTAAAGGAAGCTTACAGGCAGACCGCAACGTCTTCGAGAGTAATGCGTTAACCCGAGAATGGGTCAAGCGGCTCGTTTCTATTGCTTTATTCTATTATTGCTTAGTATAACTGAACTGTTCATTTAATTTCCCTAGTGCAGTAAATCTTCGCTTTGATTTTTAGAATCATCCATTGACGAAACAGCCTTCAAATGCTTTTTAAATGCATGCTCACGGTGTATGGGTTAATTGATGATGATCTTGCGTAAAATATGTGAGAAATGATATGGTCACATGATATGTGAACTTGCATAATTCGGAATCTCGTCCAAGAAAATGAACAAAATGCTGTGTTTTTGTCATGAACTCATCAAATCTTAAAATTGGTCATTATTGTTTAGCGAAACAACGTAAAATAGGTCAGGCGTCTGGTGTGAGAAAGTCCTGGTAAAATAGGTATTTATGAATTTGCCTTAGGACCGTTAGGGAATGCAACTGTAAGTTATTTAGTATTTAAGGCCAATTTGCCTTGGTGATGGTTGGCTGATTAATCTTGATGGTTGTTGTTCTTGGCTAATCGTTCTTTCATCTCAGTAATTCCTTCTTATTTAACCGTCTTATGTTTGCATGACTGCAAATTGTATTCTTCTCTTTACGCCTCTTGCAGATACAAGCTTACCCCTAAATACCTGCGGCTGGATGTCCTCTCTTCCAAAAAGGTAAGCAAAACGTTCTAACTTATTTTCTGGTGTTTGCATTTTTATTACAATTTTAATATAAGTCTGATTACCATTTGTTAATCGTTTTAAACTCTAAAGTTTTTTGTATTCTTAAGGCTATTAATAAGGGAGGATATATATGGACTCCAGATGTTGAATAGATATACAGTTAATTCTAGTTTAATTATACAGGGAATAATTCATACTTCTTAAATAAAAAGGTTTTGTAGCTAACAAATCGAGTCGCAACTTCATTTTAGTGAACTCCGGCGTTGACGACTGGATTTTATCTTTTAACTATCACGTTATGACCAATTAGCCACCCGCAAATGATCAGTTACTGCTTCAAAATGTTTCCAAAATAAAATAATTATCATCTTGTGAATTTAAATTTAAGCTTACACTTTGTGCAACTGAGTTCCTTATTATTTGTTCCATGTACAGAAGATCCATGAAGCAACTAATGCGGAGCGCAGCAGTACGGGTACAATAATTATTGCATCGAATGATCCATGTGTGTAGCCTTTTTCGTCTTTTTAGACGGTCATACAGCAACAAGGCAACAGTACAACACAAACTAACCAGACAATCTATACATATGTAATCTAAATATGTGATATAATTAACAAATGGTAGCCAAGTTGGGATTTTTTTGGCCTGCAGAAACAGCTGCCCTCGGCAGAGCGTGTGATGCAGCACATCCAGGACGTGTATGGGGCGACGGAGAGGCAGTGTAGGGTGCTGATTAGGTCTCCTACTCTGGTTGCACTACCTGAACACACCATCCTTGCAACCATCACCGCCCTCAAGGAAAACAACATTTCCCTGCAGCAGCTGCTCAGGATACCCTGGATTCTCACCATAGAAAAAAGTATTCTCACCATTGAAAAAAGTATTCTCATCATTGAATAAAGTATTCTCACTATTGAAAAAAGTATTCTCACTATTGAAAAAAGTATTCTCACAATTGAATAAAGTATTCTCAAAATAGAAAAAAGTATTCTCATTATTGAAAAAAGTATTCTCACCATAGAAAAAAGTATTCTCACTATAGAAAAAAGTGTTATCATCATTGTATAAAGTGTTCTCACCATTCAAAAAAGTATTCTCACCTTTGAAAATAGTATTCTCTCGAATATATTACTAAAGTTTATAGTTTGCTTGGTGCTATGGTCATCGTATTGATGAATGTTATCATATAGGTGGGTTTTCTTGCCGAGATGATTTGATTCAACCCTAAATTACTGCGAAAAATATAATCTTCTTTAAATTAGAACTTGCTTGTCTCCGAATAGCTAATCCACTTTTGGCGAAATGAGTGAACTTCAATGATGGTTTTTCAAATCGATGAGTCAGGTGTGTTAACCCTTTCGGTACCATGATGCAAATATCAGAACCTTTTCAACGTATTTAACATCAAATTTAAAAAAAAGATGCTTTGTGATGTTTTACGGTCACTGCATTGTCCTGATCAAACTGTAGCTTGCACTGCCCTACCAGCGTTTGCACAGACACACGTGTTGCTCTGCATCTTAAAATGTGCAAAAATTGGAGCGGTACATATATGTACCGTCAGTATCGAAAGGGTTAAGAATGCTCTTCCATAAGAAATTCTTTTTATCAGACAAGTTGGAGAACCGACTGAAGCTACTGATGAAAGGCCCCAACAGCTTTCTGACACCGACAGACTGCGCTGGGTTCTGCTGTTACTGTCCATCCACCATCCTAAAATTTTGCACCTTATTTCACAAAGAGTCAAGTGAAATTGAGGGGTATAGAAACCGAATTTACTACTTGGCACATCGACTGAAAGTGAGTTGAGAGTATGCGCTCTTTTTCATATTCAGAGCTTTTCAGTTTATCTACTTAAACTCTCCTATTGGTAAATTTTTAAATTTCGACGATGTTAGATGTAGTTTTTGTTGTTTTTCATGGAAAGTTGTAATTTTCTAAGTTTTTTATCATGTAAAATCATCCTCAGCATACTACTACTACAGGAAATCATGAATGAAAGTCAACATCATCTTGTGAGCTCGTGATTTATCTTGGTTTAGTGACTTTTTAAAATATATCTCACTGTATGAAAAGCTCTTAGTATTTATAGTTTATGAATTTATTTGCAATTCATTAATTCCATCAATTGCCTACATTCAAGACGATAAAACTTTGCCATGAAAATCTAGTCAGTAGCGAATAGGGTACAGGTTGATGTGGTTTAGACTACATACAGAATAAATGAGAAGCCGCCCAGTGAAAATGAGCTATGAGGTCAATATGAGAATGAATATGATAGATGAGTGCCAAATGAATGGAAAGGAGCAAGACAGTTGGGTGACAAATTTAGCTGTGGAGTCGGCAGTGATTTACATAATCCGGAGATAGAATTCGATCCTGAAATATTGCCTCAATATTTAACACTGCTCGTTAAGTAACCACCTTGTTGACAACTCGAACGCCAGGTGAGGGTGCCGGAGTTAACGGAAGCTCTGATGTGGCCTAAGAGCGTCTTCATCATGTCCATCTGGCGTATGTCTCTGGTCATCCAGCTCATAGACGGTGAGTTCAGATATATTATTTCTTAGCTCAAAGAATTATTTATTTGATTTCGTGATCTACTCGTAATTTTTTTTAATATTATTTATATTTCTCTTAAGCTCGCTAAGTTTGCGTTCAATGTGTAGAGGATACACGCAATAAAGATGCATAAATAAACTATTAAGATAAAGGGATTTTATGGTAAAGCTTGTATATTTGGAGCTTCGTGCCGTGAATGCTGCAATTTTTTCAGAATTTTGTCACTTGTCTCCCTACCTTGTGTGTTTTTTTAAGATTTAACTCGCAATTCAAGCGTGCACAACTAATTGTAAGAAAGTACCTCATTTCCATGATACTAACTTCACTTACCTTAACGTACATAGTATTTCAGCTACTCTAAATGTTTTACTAAGCTGAAAGAAATATCTTAAAGTATTTTTAAGCCAACGATTAACAATGAAGGAAAAACTGCACAGCAATTTAGCACTTCAATAAAATTTGAAAGTCGCACCTGCAAGGAGCCATATAAAATAGCGTAAAATGTAATTTTGCATCTGTTCTGTCGATCACTCCTCTCCATTTAGAGTGTTTCTGTGTATGGACGTGAATTCCTTTTTCTTGATGAAATTGCAAGAAGTCTTTAAGCATTTACGACATGGACTAGTGTAACAGCCTAATTTTGTGCATCAGCAGGCATGAAAGAAAGAAATCAAGCTTTACTGATTTTGGGATTCGTTAGCTGGATTACGTGCCATTTACCGTATAGGAGAATTTTACCTTTTTATTCGGTGTTCTAAATTGACATTCTCGACTGCTGTGCTTTGTGTAACTACTCAGCTTCTGTGCTTGCAATTTCCTGACATAATTAAATTACGTTCGTAAATGTTGTTCTCCTTATATTTGCTTGCGTCTGTCGCGTTAACATTAGGCTTTCTTGTATATTTTTTAATTACTTTGCCTTCTGAGAACATAACCACCGTTTGTGATATTTACAACCAATATTTTTTTATCACTTGAGGATCTCAATTATGAGGCATTATAAAATCCAATGTTACGTATTTCATTCTTCAATTTTAATTGGAATAAATATTTTTTCTTTAAGTACTGGTATGCCCTGACCTCCTCTAGTTGCTCGACTAATCAGTTTGTGTGAAAAAAAGGTTTTTAACCCTTTAACTACCAAATTAATTGGGAAGATTTACAGAACTGCCACGCATATATTCTTGGTCTATGGGTTCATATTAGTTATAAAAAATTTTTTGGTGACCCTCCGACCCCCCTCACCCCCCAAATGGGGTGAGACATATATGTACCGCTGGTACTGAAAGGGTTAAGCAAGCGAACACTAAAAGCAAGCAGGGGACGAGAGTTTTTACTGGGACATATATGTACCGCTGCTACTGAAAGGGGCAAGTGTTTTTCGTGCTCGAGGTTTTGCGGTGCTGTTACTCTAGAAACACTGGACGTCTTTGCTAACCTAACCTACATAGTTTGTAGCCTCCTTTACAGGATGTTGGTGGCTAGCTTTGGTCAGGATAGTCAAGGAGGGTTGTTGTGGGCAGGATCTGAGATGGCAATGACCTCAAATACTTATTAATTATACGTGCGTACGTATCAATTAACCAATTACCTATGACTTTAAAATGTTTCTAAAGAATACATGTCTTGACTAGAATATTTTAAAATCATGACATTAAGGGTCGTGTGTAACTTGTGTACATATTAACGTTAATGTATAATACCGGTGTTCATACATCTGTGATTTGGTGCTCAAGAATTCGAGGTGCCTGGTGAGAAGATACTGCGAGATCCTTGGATGTTCTACAATGGCCTTCACTTCAGCTCTGTTGATGCTAGGAAGAAGCTGCCTCAAAACCGTAAGAAATCTACTAGGTAAGTCTTTTATTAAATGGTTATCTTTGCCAATAGATTATTGTATGTTTTCTGTAGTATGATATTTTTAATTCTCGCCGTGCCCTACGAGAAACATTTAGTACTATGTTGATTCAATCTTTCGAGCAGGGCCAACGTTTCTAACCTCGAAGAGAAAATTCTGTATCTTGCCGACAAGCTGGACACTCACGTGTGTCTGCTGAGAGCGCATTGGCGTGACCACAGATTCAAGATAATTCTTTCCAAAAGAGGATTCGTTCGCACCAACATTTTGCTGGACGAGGGGTACACACTGGGCGCTTTATTGTGAGTGTATCGGCACTGACTCTGTTTTGTGTTGCGTACTGTACTCTCCTTTACTGATTGTATTCAAGTTCAGTGAGAATGAAATCCTGCCTAATTTAGCTATCAGCAAGTAGTTTAAATATCAATTTGATGATGCTTCATGTAAGTGTCTTGAAATAATGTGTTGTGAATGTGCCAAGCACATGGTGCCATACCACTTGGCGCCATACCACTTGGCGCCATACCACTTGGCGCCATACCACTTGGTGCCATACCACTTGGCTATGCTGAAATTTCTCCACAAATTACAATGAACACTCAGACCGGCACGCCAAGTTCCGAGGCATCGGGAGAAAGAGAATATATATTTCTTCTGTATATATGGTTCTCCTTTTAATAGGGCCAGTGTAACACTGTTTCTTCACTCGAAGCAACCGCAGAGATATATTGTTAATCTACTTAGTGCATGTGCTTTGAAAATACTAATGTTTTTTCTGCTCAGTTGAACGTCCAGTAGGTTAATAGGAGACGCAGTAACAATTGGCTGGCTAACGATAACTCTCGATATCGTCATAGAATAGAATTAGGCAATAGAAACGAGCCGTTTGGCCCATTCGTGGGTTGATACCCGAGTCCCATGCCGTAATATCAAAGTGCCATGCCATAGAAACGAACGTATTCACTTGACGCAAGTTAGCGTTGCTCGATGTAAACATGACGATTTGTAGTGGTGCCCACTTTGTAAGCCCATGCTTGAAAGTGTCAATGTTAATTGTTTCAGAATGAACATACAAGTCGTGAGGGTGCCGGAGAAGCGACTGATGGAACGTCTGTCTGTGCTGCGGAAAGCCAACCACAAGTCTATGATCATGGGAGTCCTCTATTCCTCCTCTGAGCGCGTATTCAGTGACTACTGTAGAAAATTAGTGTTTGCCCCCAGTCTCTTAGACCAGCTGTGCGATCAAACCAAAAGTGAAGGGACTGACGTAGTTAACGGCAATCAAAGTTTATCGCCTAAAAAATGGATGTACAATGACTGCGTTGTTGAGAAATAAAGAAGGATTTTTTTCGCCTGCTATTTGTATTTATCCATCTAGGAACGTAGCAGAGAAAAGAAAATGAGTATAGCCGAGATGTCGAAGTAGAGTTGTCATTCCTGGGAAAATTTACGTTCCTTGTGAAATCCAGCAATCAGACAGAGTTTACGTGGTATTTGCGGTGTATCTTGGATACCTAGTACTCTTCAAGGAATTCGTAAACATTGAGACTCGAACCAACAAGCTTCGGTCTTTCTAATGTAGTAACAGCAAAATATACGGGTTAGTAGCAATATATACGAATCGCACCTACGCGTCCTAACTGGTTACGGTACTTCTCCAAAATGTGCCATAATTCTGAAAATTCACTTCGAAAGCGCTACGAGGAAACTTGCACTTGTAGATAAGTATTAGAAAATAAACACATGTCGGATGTGAATCAGCATTGACGCACAGAAAGACTTTTAAGTTTAAAAGAACGAAAAACTAACTTACTAAACTGTAAATTTCTTAACTACCCTGCAACAGTCTGTAACCTGACTTGACAAAGGCAAAGAACCGTTACTGCCTTCAAACTAAAAGTTTGTACAACTTTAATATCATTGATTACATCCTCCACCACAAAAATTAGAAGGCAAATTAAAAAGACTAGATAATTTCAATGCAATTTACGATATCTACAATACACCAAGCTCGACCACGCAGAAAACCACAAGCTCAGTGAAACTTGGGATGGCGGTCTCTGTAGGAAATTTCTCCACTCCTGTACATGTTCTCGTTCTTGGCCTGGAAGAAAAACAAAACTCAGTAGTGTTGAGGGAGAAAATAGTTGGAATAGCCAACTGCGTACACGGATTATTAAGCTTGCGATCAACTAGAAATTTTGAAAAGTGACTGTTCTAGGAAGCAAACTCTAAGCAAGACAACCAATGCCGGAAATTTTCATTCCTTGAATACTGCAATGTATTAATTATGATTATCAAACATGCACTAATGAGCAGAAAACTCGGTTCTATCAGCCATCTGTTTATATAGGGTGCGGCAACATGACTTCCTTTTCTTATATGCGCTTTGCTTTGAAAAAAGGCAGTTATATTACCGCACCCTGACATTGTATATAGTAATGGAAAATAAGAGACAATAATTGGGTATACACTATAACACTTGTAAATAATATGCTGGTCAGATATCTTGCAAAGCAGTGTCAACTAAACATCCTGTGTGAGATTACCATTCAAATGCAAGTTAAAATTAATTTTGAAATTCAATGACATTTTTTGCTTCACATGTATTTCACATATTTTTGGCCCTGTTTTATCAATGAACAGTTTTGGGGCAGTGTGAGACCATCTGTGTCATCATCAAGGCAAACATCTGCAGCCAGAACAGCAATAGTTACAACTCTCAAAGACCATAAATGTTCAGTTATAACAATTATATATATATTGAAGACCCAACACAAATCAACTTAAATGCAGCCAAATGAAGTGCAAGAACTTATCAGACCGGCACTCGGTCATAATGTTCTACGTATTTCCTACCACAACATCTTCAATTTCTGTGCATAATTCAACATTTAAATACCAAAACTACATCACTAAAAGCAACAATTACAAAGTATAAGCTTTTTTCAACAACAAAACTATACATTTTTTCTGAAGAATTGCATTGGCAGGTTACATAGGGATAAATAAAAGCACAGTGGGGCCTACTAGCAGGTTATACAGCAGCAAATATCTTAAGCAATTTCAAAGAAATACGTTTTATCATGACCAACATCATCATAAGTACACACCCTAAGATTGTGAACAATATACGTGAGCACAGCAACAGGCAGGATGTTGAGCAAGCCCAGGTACGAGGTCTTAGGTGTAGCCTTGAAGAAATCTTGAGTGCAAGCTCTCATTGACATCCAGCGTTGCACTGCTGGGTCAAACTGAAACACAAAGTTTATTATTTAAGTACCTATGAAATAGTAGTATTAGTATGATGAGGTATATCTAATGTTAATCTTTTTAATGAATGTTTAAATAAGATAAGTCTCCATTTAAATGGAATTTTCTACTGAAGTACCACAGCACAAGATTTAATGGGAATTGAAGTGGAAAAATGTAGAGATAGCATAAAAAAGCACCATACATTAGCTTTCTGCCCCACAAAACTGAAGAAACACCTACAAACACCCTACAATATCTTGGTAAATACTCAGTTTGTATTTTGGGACCTAAGATTTCTACCTTTTACTATTCAAAAATGGATAGTAATGCTCTAAAATTTAGCCTTAAGAAATCAAAACTTCAGAAACTTGATAGACAAACACAGCAATTTTCACATTTTGAAAATTGTTCTACATTCTGAATGGTATCCTTAGCATCCATATATGAACACAAAGGGAATGGTTTCTATCAAAAAGTTAAAAATTTTAACTTTGAAATGTATAGGAAGATTTAAATATCTAAATCATAAATTAGATATTTCTAACCCTAAAACTTTCACTCCTGGTTTTTCTTGTCAAGAACATCATGCATAAAAGAAATTATACATATTAAAGACCAACTATCTTTAAAAATTTATATTAGTACATTGAGATATAAATTAATGTATTCTTAGTCTTCTGCAGCTTGCTTAGCAACAAAAACTCACAGTTCAAAAATTTGTCAATAACTAAAATTGATTAGTAACATTCAAGAAACTAGGACACTGCACTAACAATTGTTCCTATGGTATTTAAAGAATAGCATAATTTATTCAGGCACTGATGAAATTTTGACACTATTAAAGAGTAAATCATGCAACTAGTCTGTCCAAACTCCCACCTTGATAATACTCCTATACTTAGTTGATTGGCCTCAGTCAGGGCATCTCTTAACTAGGCTACTAATAAAATCTCAATGAATTTTAGGTTTGAACTTCATTCATTTGGCCAAACTTGTATTGTAATTGTAAAGTGGATACACTATGCTTACTGTTCCAATTTCCGGTTGCCCAACCAAATGTACACTTGAAAATAACTGTGAATAAAATGACTACTTAATACATATTACTATTTGCACACGAAAACAACTTTTAAATGTTAAATTTTGCTAAAACCCAATCGCAGACTTAGCATTCTAATTGGTAAAAATTAACTTACAATTGGCTCGTTGCCGTTGATGAATCTATACGGATTATACTGCTGTCGTATGAACTGTGCTTTCAAGTTTGCCTTCATTTTGGCACGTTTTTCTATTAGCTGTTCTTCGATCGACATATTGGCACAGCAATCTACGATACTATTCACTAGTCGAAGTTATATGCAACACCTAGCTCACCGACGAACTTCTAATAATCAGCTGGGGTACCAGCGTATATAAATTGGTGTTAGTTACCCTAAATTATCCCCCCTATACCTCTATATTTACCTTATATAATCTATCATTGATCTACTGTTTTCATTATTGAGTTTATTTCCATGAACTTTTGTGTCATGCAGATTATATTATCTTAGCATTTTTTAGCTCATTATTTGAGTAACACTGACAATTCATAGAGTAGCAATATGATCTCTAAGTAAAATTATTTATATGGAAATGCGACTGCTTATCATCTTGCGCTGTTAACATGGGCATATATTTTATTCCATGTCCTACCTGATTGATTTAGATAATTAAAAAATGATGACGTTTTAGTTCTCAGGTTATGACTTTGTAATGAAAATATTGTTCATTATATATTTTCAAATATAAATTCCATTTTACCTTCTTAAATCTTCGATGTCAGAATGAATGTATCGAATAGGGTATAGAGATAGGGTAAAATTTATCATCTTGAGAGCATTACAACAAAGGACGTCAAAATTGTAAATGCTCACCACTTCAGTCTTCAGTGTTCTATTTACTCGTGGTGTGGCTGGTTGTGTGACTTCATCAAACCATATTCAGAATCGTCTTGCCTGGAGTTGTTTTTGTGTGACCCTAGGCTGTGAAACATCTCAAGTTGGAAATTCTACTCATCTGTGTTACTACCCCTCTTCCTAATATGTAAGTCATTAATTTGCCGTTTGTTATAATCCTTCAGAGGTTCAATAACAAGTCTACATTATTTTTTTTAGTGGTCAGTTAGTTGATCTGTCACTTGTGTACGTTAGCAGTTTGGTGGTAATCCAAGTTTATATTCATTATTATTTAGTTTGGACTTGGCATATAACTAGTACTTTATGGTACGGATAAATTACCAGTGACTTTCAATTTTTCAAAGCTCCTAGTACAGCTTTAGTTAAAACAGGAGAGTTAGTTATTTTAGTACTTCAGTAGCCTTATTACACTTGAATGACTGCCTGACACAGCCAGGTTAGTCCTTATCAAGCATGGAAGTGTAAAAATAAATTAAATAAACAAGTCTTAACCATAGATGATGAATTTATTGTTGCTATGAAACTCTGAATTAATAATTGTCTTGATATGCTTTTGTCTAAAACAACATCCAGAATAACATTTTACACACATACATACTTTATTTATTGCACATTATATATATTTTGTGTACCTTCTTACATGTTTAAGTAGTAGCATTCTTATATGTTCAAGTAGCTCTTATTATATAGTGTAATTTTTGAAACCTTCAACTCCAAGTTAGTAAAATGTTCTGCAATAATAAGTGGATTTAAAACCTCAGAATTATTGATGTATCACTTCATGTCTAAAAGTGTTTTATTTATGTTGAAATAACCTTCAACATGTTCAATTCTATGTTCTCAATATATATTTTTCTCTATATCATTCATTTCCATAAAGTTTTCAGTGAATTACAATAAAAGTTTAATCTTGAATTATTGTCTTTGCTTCTTGCTGAAAAAAGGAAGAAAAAGTAATGCAGTTTATTCGAATATTATATGAGTAATCAGCCATCAAACTGGGAATTGTGAGTAGAAGTTCTGCTTTGATACTATTTATTGTCTTCTACTATGTGTGTTACCAAGTATAGTGTGCTAATTAATTGTTAATTAATTGGTGAGTAGTATGTTACTTAACACATTGGCCATGATAACTGATTTGGTAGATTTGGTTTGCAGTTCAGCACGTACCAATGTGGTACACATTGCGGCCAATATGTTAATAGGTAAGTATGTAGTGTGAGATTAATATGTGAGTAGCATGTTACTTAATAGGAAAATTTTTATTGTTTACTCTTTATGCAAAAAAATTTTCAATTGTGTACTCCTCATGGAAAAATTTTCACTTGTGTACTCTTCATGGAAAATTTTCAATTGTGTACTCTTCATGGAAAAAAGTCAAAATATTGGCTTTTCATTATTTCTTTCAAGTTTTCAGGGCTACAGACAAGAAAAAGAAATATGAAACTATTTCTTCTGACCACTGAAGTAGTCATGTTTTTTGAAAAATAATTAATTTTTGTTAGCTTGTGATATGCAAAAGCAACCAAACCAATTTAATGGTAGCATCTTGACAAGCTTCAGCTAAGAGCTGGTAATTTTGAATGACATTGAATTCATTTTGAAAGTATGATAGAAAAATTCCCTTGTATAAAAGAAAATCATTAAGAAATAGGTGCTGATCAATGGTTTGTTTCTATTACTTCACTAGAGGAATGTTACTTGTTTGTTAATAATCTGTTAATGTACATTTTGTCAATGCTCTTTATCACAAAGTTTGTTTTTAACTCAATTTCTCACAAGTATATCTCAATAATTAAAATGATCCTGAAACTCACCTAATACAATTCAGAATCAAGTTTTAGGCCTTATGGTTATGTATTTGGTACAGCTTTGAGTTCTGCAGATTTTGCAGTTTCTCTTTAACTTCAATATATTGCACTCATGCTACATAAGGAGTGTAGTTATCATGTTAGGTCAGGATATCTAGGAAGATGTCTACTATCCACTGTGGAGTTTCAAACATAGCCTGCAAGAAATTCTTGACTGCACTTCAATAATTTAACTTATGTTGCAATATTCCATCAATGAAACAACACTTGCAAAGTATAAACTTGTATTTTATAATATAAAAATATCTATGGCTTTCTCAAGGGGCAAATCAGCATATTAGATTTTGTCACATAGCAGGAAATGTTGTTACAGAAGGAATTCATACCTGAGATTTGTTCAGGAGCTTAGATCTTCAGAATTGAATTTCTATAGGATATTAATAACTAAATTTAGAAATGAAAAATTGTTTCCAGTTTACTGTTTTTCTTGGTTCAGTGTGAAGTATTATTGCTGTGAACACTTTTTTGTTACTGATGAAAAGTAGCAGTTGATTCTCTCAGCATTAGAATGCAAAAAAATGAATTCTAGAGTGAAATTTGTTTTAAATTTGACCTGATATTTCTTCACTCTTCATCATTGACTTAAATGGTAGTGCCTTAACTTGAGGAAATGTTGAAATTACAATTTCTACATCTTAATTGTGTTTTTAAATTCCACACTGGTGGGGTTTTTATATCAAACTGATTACCCAAGCATGCAATGATTTTTTATCATCCAAGTATTGACCTTAATTACCCAAGTATTATCCTAAATTACCCAAGTATTGACCTTCATTACCCGAGCAATGACCTTCATTACCCAAGCAATGACCTTCATTACCCAAGCAATGACCTTCATTACCCAAGCAATGACCTTCATTACTCAATTGATGACCTTCATTACCCAAGCAATGACCTTCATTACCCAAGCAATGACCTTCATTACCCAAGCAATGACCTTCATTAGCCAAGGAAATGATGTTGACCATCCAAATAATTGACTAAATTGAACATCATTTATTGAGTGACGTGAGTTGTGCATTGCTGTGACGGGCTTCACACAGCCTGCTCAGATGCGAGTCTGAATCTGTGAGATTGAGATCCAGATTGTAATTGAGATTGTGATTGAAATTAAGATTAAGGTTGTGATGCTTGCTGTAGAGCAGCGCCGGAGCAACAGCAGGCAGCTCAGCCAAACCTTGACCAGGGCATGCGTTTACTTCCGTTGTGTCTCATGATAACCAGGCCTTGTTGGTGACCCTGTCTTCTTCCTGCGTCTTGTGCTGCTGCATTTGTGCTGCTGGACACGTCTTGTGCTGCTGGACACGTCTTGTGCTGCTGGACACGTCTTGTGCTGCTGGACACGTCTTGTGCTGCTGGACACGTCTTGTGCTGCTGAACACGTCTTGTGCTGCTGTTGTGTATCCTGCAGTGTTAAGTGCCTCGACTACTGAGCTGTGCATGACATACAGAGATTATGCAGTAAGCCTGTGCATGCATACCGCACAAGTATGCCTACACCATCTGAACAACTTGGTGTTCATGTTCTCAGTCGCATGCATATTTACAACATTGTTTTGAAGAAGGGTAGCAGGTACGTAACTTGAACCACGAAAGATTGTAACTTGTGTGTTTTTTCATTGAGATTTATGGTGAAGACATTATTTCATATACTATTGGTAACAAAAAATTCTGGCACCACACACAAAGCTTGCGACGAGGGCACGGACTGGAAAAGAATATTCTGAAACTGAAGGAGGAAGAAGAAATATTCCAAAAGTTGATCAGTAGCCAGTCTTTCCGAAGACCATCCAGTATCTGAGCAACGCTTTTTAATTTTCTGGACATCTAAGCGTCTAATTTGACATATTTTACTGTATATTTGGGTCTCTTAATTCGTATTATCTTGGCATATTTACAACGAACGCTTGAAACAATTCATGTACTCGTATGTTAAAATGTATTGTGTGACTCGTTAACTCCATGATGTTGTGTTGTCAGTGTGTGGGTACCCGCATAAGCAAACATTTCGTCTTTTGTTTTGACAATGAATTTGAAAATTAGTTGTATCATGTAGAGCACGATAAGAAGTTAATGCGTGTCGCTGGAATTGACTGAGTTTATCTTATCTGGCCGTGCTAAAGCCGAATATTTCTGGTCGTTGTCTGATTTGACCGTAGGATTTTTCTAACCACCAGCTTGGTCGACTGGTGAGCGAACTCGCTTGCGATGCGGCAAGACCCGTGTTCGAGACGTGCTGCCGCCGTGGTTTGTGTATGACCATCGGCGGCTGGAATTACGGCATGGGACTTGGGTACCGACCCAAGAATGGGCCAAAAGGCTCGTTCCTATCGCTTCATTCTATTCTATTCGTAGTCTGTCACTTCTCGATACAAAATTCTCAACCTTCGTGCTGTGTTAACTCGCTGTGGCGTTGTTCACTTTTTATGGACGTGCAAAGCGTGGACTTGAGTGCTTGTTTTAGCGCCACGTGCTACTTTAACCAATAAGTAAAGGACTGTCTCATTATGTAATCCCTGTGAATTAAACACGAGAAAACTGAACTTGTAGCCCACATTCTGCACTCGCCGCATAAGTGTACTCGACCTGTCATTTGTGTTATTAAGCCAAAACCTAAATTATTTCACTTCTTCAAATCCGAATTGCGCTTCTCAAAACACACGCATCAACTCAATCACAACGCACCCATTTTTTCAGGGTTTGTGTGTACGCTGGAGTTTAAATGTTGGAGAGCACATCATGCGGACAAAATGCAGTGGGGGGCTCGTAAATTTCATTTGTAATGGAGTTCAGTTAATTTCATGCATGCCGGCACCTGCACATCACAGACAACGGAGGGAAGACTTCGTAACCCGCAGTCACTTTGTCCACGGCGCTGGCCTAACGCATGTGGTCATTTGTTCTTAATTCTTTGCAATGAAACTTGCCTGGTTTGTGTATCTTTAGGATTCCAGTTGTGGTGTTCAAGCAAAGAATGTGACTTTCTTGTGCATATGGATGCGTTCTGTAAAGAGGATTGTAATTCTTTTAAAATAGGTACACTGTTTCTTTTGTTCCGTGAGTGACGTAGAGAAACGTACGTGCGTCACTGAGCTGCGGTAACGACGTACTTATAAAGAATGCAACGAGAACTTGTAAAATTCTCTTTAAATAAACGTCATTATTGAAACGGGTGTATTCGTTATAGTAATTTAAGGCCAATGATACTGATGCAGGATACTGCTGATACTGATGCTGGATGATGCGGATACTAAACCAATGATACTGATGCTGGATGATGCTGATACCAATGATACTGATGCTGGATGATACTGCTACTAAATGGAATGATATTGACACACATGCCTTGAGTTTAGATCTGCCCAACGCATACAGGACAACATGAAGGCTTGCGTGTTGCAAACAACATAATTCCTTACCTCAAATAATGCTAATTATCCTTGTTTGTGTGATCCCACATCCTTGTTTGCGTGATCCCACATCCTTGTTTGTGTGATCCCACATCCTTGTTTGTGTGATCCCACATCCTTGTTTGCGTGATCCCGCATCCTTGTTTGCGTGATCCCACATCCTTGTTTGCGTGATCCCACATCCCTGGGGGTAACCCATCACCCACTTGCTTGTAAAAGAGGCCTCCTACTGTACACGAGTACTCACTACGCCAGACATGTGAACTTCCAGCCTCTGGTTTCTCTCATTATGCACTGGATAAGATAACATCAAGTCAGATCAGCGAGCTCATAAGTTGTCCTCGCAAAAAGAGGTCCATGTGTGCATCAACTGATGACCTCAGAGCATAGAGCACACAGTCAACTAGCCTGCCATTGCAGGTGGTGCTCCAACTTACACAATTATGCAAGTTTTCAGCGTTAAATGCGTCTTGCAGAAATGAAATGCGTGTTCGCGAAATGTGCCTTTTTCAGATGTGGCGTGTGTACACGCTTCCGCCGGGAACTGTATTTTCGTTTAATTTCAACCATTAATAAATGGAAGTGACGATAATATATAAATTGAGCGTAAAACCTGCTATGACATTTAAATAATGAAATTGCTTCAAAAGGAAACGATTTCCGGAAATAATGGTTCATAAAGAGGTTAAATGTTTTAGTATGTTCGCTATCTAAATCAGTTAACACGTTGCCTCTGATTGCCTGATTGGTGTAAAACTTCACTTTGTACGCATAGTCACTAGAAGGATCTGAAAAAATTACAGAACCTAACCTCAGTGGTACACATACGTACCACTTCGGAGTCAACGTGTTAATTGGAAGTCATATGTCTAATGTCGCTACTAGAGTTACCAGTCGTATCTACGTTTTCATTTTCTATTATTTGTTTACACTTTGGTCTGCGGTGGGAGGACGTCAACTGAAAATAGTGAGCTTTCCAAACTCAAAGAGAACAAAAAATCGAGCGTAGAGTCTCATAGAAGGCAAACTCCTCGCATTTCAAACCAGAAGCCAGTGTTTATCATGCTGTAAGTGTTATTCTATGTGTGACACTGCCACGTTGTGAGAGGCGTACAAGTATACTCACAATTTACAAGTAATGTACGACGGTGCAGCTTTGTTGTATGACCTTTAATATCATTTACTTGTCTGTGACAGTGTTGTAGCATACGTGAACACCAATCCACGAGCCACACAGTCATTCAACATCTATTAAGTTCGTTGATAGTTCACGTGTCGTTACTGCCATGAAAATTGTCTTGCACGTGTTGATGCTTCAGGAGTCGATCATGCAGAGTGGCAGTGTAGTATTTCCTACCCAGGATACACACACACACACACACACACACACACCTTAACACTTTGATCACGACGTGTACCGTATATGGTACACGGGACCTTGTTATGTGGTACACTCTCACTAATGTGGGAGTCGCGATCAATGTGTCAATGAGGAGCTTACTTGATTGCCGTGTTTGCTCTACCAAATCTTCTGTCCCTCAAACTGAACCCTTCAATGCACTTTCTTCTGATGTATATGGTGTAATAGTTCAGGTGTTCTGTCTCAAGATGCTCTCCCAAACTTGATTTTATCCCCAGAACTGTCGCATTGTTACTTGCATGCCCATGCTGTAGTTTGATACCATGCATGTCGACCATTATTTCGCGTTTTTAAAGTCTTATGTTTTACGTGTTGGGAATGTTAATTTTAGCAAGTTCCTCCTATGGAAAAAAAATAGTAAATGTCTCGGTGAACTTCGGTCCTTGGTTCGACGCCTTCTCTCTTATTTATGTACATCGATTTTGCCGATGCGAACAAGCAGTGCGTTCTGCTTTAGTGTAGTGGTGGCCGTGTTAGTTGTGATGTGTTGTCCTCGAATATTATTTAGGTAGGTCACGGTTGTAAGTACACTAACATACAAGTACATACACGGTTGTAAGTACACTAACATAAAAGTACATACACGGTTGTAAGTACACTAACATACAAGTACATACACGGTTGTAAGTACACTAACATACAAGTACATACACGGTTGTAAGTACACTAACATACAAGTACATACACGGTTGTAAGTACACTAACATAAAAGTACATACACGGTTGTAAGTACACTAACATGCAAGTACATACACGGTTGTAAGTACACTAACATACAAGTACATACACGGTTGTAAGTACACTAACATGCAAGTACATACACGGTTGTAAGTACACTAACATGCAAGTACATATGTACTCTGTTGAAAGTACACAAGTACACAGTTGCAAGTACAAAAGTTTGGTTGATGCACAGTCAAGGTTATTCAGTGCATGAATGGTCAGTTACATCTTTATTGAGCTGCAGCTTCATTTCTAGACCACGTTGTGTGAAATTTAGAGAGCTTCTACCCTTCTGAAGACCCACTGCTTTGTATGACCAATAAATCTTGCGTGGTTGCATCGGTTTCCAAATGTGGAGTAAGGCGCTTTTGAAAGTGAAGCAAGCATTGCGCTTGATATCTCAAGTGTATGTGCGAATAATGTATATTCAAATGATGAACGATAATGTATTTCCAATAGTAACGTATGTTTTAAACTCACCGAGACAATAATATGTTCGTGTAGTTTGCGTGTGGCACTCGTTCATATGTGTTACTGAACAGCATTTATCTAATACCAAGAATGGCCGTCGTGTGTTTATATATTTATTTATTTATATATTTATTTAAGTTTTGTGTCACTTTAAAAAACATTAGAGACTTCCAGAGCCTTATATGCTCGAGTCCATTGCGTGGATACGGAGTTCGGCGGGGTATTGCCCTATGATTCGGGTCCATTGTACCGGAATATGACACGAATTACAGCAGTAGAAAACTCAGTTTTCACTAGGAATGTTGTCATTAAAGAAATACTCAATCAAAACGTTTGTCCTTTGTAAATATATATAAAACTAAATATATTGCATTACGTTCTTATATGTAATTTTATTTAACATCTTTCCAACAGTATTTGCCATCATTTTTGATGGCACGGGTATTATCCCAAAAATCTCTACCGTCATTTTTGACAGCTGGGTACACTAGTTATATATGATAGTTGATTCCTGTGTGAGCGACCAACAGGAGGGATCTGAGCAATGATGCAGGCTTTCAAGAGACTTCATTCTGGGCCTCACAATCCCATATACTGTAATCTGTGTTACGGAGCTCACATTCTACTGCATGCTTCCTACAGGCGGAATTTCTGTTAATATTTTAGCACTATGCATTATATACAGTGTATATATATATATATATATATATATATATATATATATATATATATATATATATATATATATATATATAAAATGCGAAACTCTTGTCACGCATTATGGAAAAATAGAAAAAATTCGCATTTATGACGTTAAAGATCTTAAAATTTGAATCATCTTATGGATGTTTGAGCATTAGAAGTACATTTTTTTAAACATTGCATATTTACATTTTCAGTACATGCATTTTAAGTATTAAGTTGTAGATGCCAAAGCTACCGGATTACTATAAAATGGCGCTCTTTTTCGTTACTAGTCTTTTTCCTTTCAATATGGAAACTCGTTTAATTTAAATATCCCGTGACGACATAATTCGTTGACATACAGGAGATTTTTTCGCATGCGGGCCTCACTAGTATAATAATAATGGTAATACGTAGTAGTAATGGATGGTCTATGCTGTGCTGTGATCTGTTTTTGACTTGTTCCTGTGAGGCTCAAGACGAAAAAGGCTACACACAATGGATGGTAATGTGAGACACGTGCGTCGTGTTGCTAGGCTGGTCGATACCACATCGACCACGTGCTCAGGAAGCACGTGCACGTCAGAGGCCTCTGCACGCCACGTGCTTTGTGTTACTATTGATCTCCAATATTAGCATGACTGTTGTACCTGCAGTGGAGGAGGGGTGGATAACCTGCATGAGTCACTCGCTGGGCCAGTTTCCTAGCTTGGTAATCAGCATGAGTAACTCGCTGGGTCAGTTTCCTTGCTTAGTAACCAGCATGAGTAACTCGCTGGGCCAGTTTCCTTGCTTAGTAACCAGCATGAGTAACTCGCTGGGCCAGTTTCCTTGCTTAGTAACCAGCATGAGTAACTCGCTGGGCCAGTTTCCTTGCCTGGTAACCTGCATGAGTAACTCGCTGGGTCAGTTTCCTGACCTGAATCATACTACACGTGTGGTTTTGCCGCTGAGTCATGATTTTGCTGGTCAGTGTTCATGAATAGATACCAGGATCTCGCGTGTCCCGTGTAGTGCTTCTGCAGGCTGTTGTTGCATGGAGGAATCTTTTGTGTAGGTAGATCGCACGAGGAAAAATGTCATTTTTCTGTGGTGCTAGTATGATTTGTTCAGAAAATATAACTGTACTGTGGTACCAGATTTTATTTGTGTTCAAAAACGATGTCATTGCTATGCTAGCGCTAGTGACGGTCATTGCCGTCCCACGAAATGTGTTACTGGTTGGATAGGACATCGTCATAGCTGTGATAATTAATACGATAAACTACTGAATCGTTTTCCTCTAGCAGTGTTATGGTACTCTGTTCCACTTGCTGACCTCCTCAACCTGTTCCTTCCTTCTTAGTTTTTGTACGAAGACGGCATCGATTTTTTCAATGAACTATCTCTAAGCAGACAACATTCCAGTCTTTCTGTCAAATTGCTAGCTAAATGAATGCCAAACATGTTCTCCGACTTAATAATAAGAACTAAGCAAGGTTCAGAAAATAATTTAATTTTATTTAGTTGAACTTACACGAGCACTGGGCAGTGGGTGCATGTGATCATGTGTGCAGGTCTGTGTGATAGTAATGGTGCTCACTATAATGTGCTCAACTGAGCTCCTTTCAATGGCCACTTCACTCTCTAACCTTGCCATTTTTACCGTTATTTCTATGATTCGCTATGTGCAGCGTTTTTTGAGTATTTCTTCCTTATATTCGGTGTTGCGTTATTTTCACGATTTTCATTGACGTTTTCCTACATACATAAACTCGTGAAGTCTTAGATTATGACAAATGATGAGGCTTGAGGTGGCTGGTGCTGGAGTGGCTGGTGCTGGGGTGGCTGGTGCTGGGGTGGCTGGTGCTGGGGTG